>PVIC010000754.1:0-23633 GCA_004025085.1 Thryonomys swinderianus | reverse complement strand
AACTATTACAGTGATTGAGTAATCAACTTCTTTTGTATTAAGTCACTGAAATGTGAAAGTTTTTCCATTGCAGTTCCAGTAGTATTAATATACCCATCAGCCAAGCCAAACTCCACCACAGCATAAATCATCTTTTCTTTAAATAGACACAGCTAAAATAATGAAATAGACCTATGTGCGTCAACACAGATAAGAGGGCCAAAATATGCTAAAAACCTGATACTTTAGAGTGAAAAGATTTTAGCTTATTTGTAGTTACATACAACAAAATAGGTTAAATCCCAAGTATTCAAGTAAATGACTTACCTTTTTATGTACCTGTAAAGGGACTTTCTTTTTAGGTACCACCATCAACAAAATTTAAAAATTACTAGCAATACAGAAACTTTCTTTGTATTTTTTTCTGCCACTGACTGCGCTCTTGGTAGAGGTAACCACTATTTTGGCTTTTATTATCATTGATTTGTTTTGCCAGATCTTGAAATTTATATAAATGGAATCATATAGAATGTTCTTTCTGATATCTGGTTTCTTTCAATGTATTGTTTTCAAGGTAAATCCTCATTGCTGTGTGTATTAGAAAGTTCTATTTGATATCCCATTATATAAATATGCCACAATTTGTTTATGTTAATGGATATTTGATGTTTCCAGCTTGGGACAATTACTGTGAATGTACTCAAACAGTTCTTTTGGTGGATATATATATATATATATATATATATTCATATCTTTAGAGCATATGCTTAGGGGTAGAATTTCTGATCATCTATCAAGTCTCAGTTATTCTGTTAAAGTATATTCCAAATATTACCATAATTTTAAACAACTAGAAGATAATCAATTAACATTTGCTGAATTCAGTTCATTACAGTAATCAAAAATAAAACATTGAAGATCACATCGAGTTTAACTTGGGTAAATATTCAGCATTACAAAGATGAAAATACTCAAAATAATCAATATTCAAAGTGACTATTGCCTTATGAAGCAATTAATTACAACTTTCACCTATAGCTGCAAATCATCCTTTATGAACTAATCCAGATCCTTAAAGACTATGCAAAACCAAAAATACTGAAGAGTTAAAATGTATCAAGAGAATGGTGAGTGGTGGAAAGAAAAGTAATACCAAAACATTTCTAAATTAAATCTTAATGTCCAGCTGTTTAAAAGATAGGTTTAAAATGAAGTGAGTAATTCCAAATTGGGCTGTAATAATACATGTTAATTATGAGCATGTGAAAGTACACTATATTGTTAAACGTTTTTGTCATTCACAGAAAAAGTCTAGTAGTTCAAGACACATCTTTCCAAATGTGTCAATTAAGGGTAGTCCTTCTAATAAGTTTTACGGGTTATGTTTGAATGCATCTGCTATGGTTTGAATCTGGCTTCTCGTTGGCGGCTGAGACTGCCGTGTAATGGCTTTAAAAGGTGATAGAACCCTTAAGAGGTTTGGACTCGTGGAAGTTAGTTAGGTCACTGGGAGCACTGCCTTCAGAACAAATCAGTGTAGTTCTCACAGGTCCATGTTAGTTCTCCTAAGAGAGATTTTTTATAAAGAGCAAGACTGACCCCCTTCCCACTCTTTGGCTTTGTACCTCCCCATGTGATCTGTCTGATTCTTGGGCTTTCACCACATGCTATTTTCCATGTCATGATGCAGCCAGGGAAGGTCTCATCAGTGGCCGAACCAAAGGGAATGTCCAGTCTTGGACTTCCAGCTTCCCAAGCTGTGAACTAAATAAATCTCTTTTATTATAAATTATCCAGCCTCAGGTATGCTAGCAACAGAAAATGGGCTAATGTAACATCAAAAATAGAAATGTGATTTAAAAAATTTCAGTGAAATTATCCTTCCTGTGTAGGAAGGGAATAAAGCAAATCTTACTCATTTTTATGGAATAAACTCTAATTCATCTAGATACAGTAACACGTAATACAATATGATGGTTATGGACTATTTAAAGATCTTTAAAATTTCTGAATGAGTCATATCTGGAATGACAGTCATAAATTCACATTTGCTTGCTTCTGTCAGATAAGTGACATTTTGAATTTGAGGTAATATAGTTCTTGAAGTCTCCTTTTCACATCTCAGAAATCAGTAAGACCCCACCATCGGAGTTCAAAGGTGCAAAACTATAAACTTTTCATTTGGAGAGTTCTTAGTATATCTGTTCAAGAAGGGCCTCCTAGGGAATTCATTCCCCAGGATTAATTTCATTTTGCTCAGCCATCCTGGCACTCAGAGGCTAATGCAACCAAGGTTCAAGGGGGCCAAGCTATTGCATGAGCTGGCAGCCAGCCTGGTCATTTTCCATGTGATGCTGACTTTATTGGCATGGAGAATGTAAGAGATGTAGGGTAAGTGAGGCTTCTGCTCAGATTTCAGAGGAAGGTCTGGGAGCAAGACAAAGATCCACTGAAAAAGCTGTGAAGCTTTGGGAATTAAATCAAAGGTACAGTGGATACCCCAGAAGGATGGAAATGCCCAAAACACAGAATACTTGCTGAGGAAAGCTGTGGAGTGAGGGCAGCCCGTGCACGAGAGCAAAAGTGGGCTGCAACCAGCAAGGTCAGAGGAGTGGAACTGCCCACACTGTTCAGCCCTTTAGCGGGCTTATCTCACCACTAGGTGGCCTGGGTGCCGAATGTAGAGTTGTAGGATTTAATGTTTGCCCTGCTGGGTTTTACTCTTGCTTCACTCTGATTCCTTTCTGTCCCTCTATTCTTCTTTTGGGACAGAAACATGTACCCTATTCTTTTATATGTTGAAAGTATTTCATTCCCATTTTGAGTTTTACAGGTAATCACAGGTAAGACTTTGCTGTGAGTCTCAGAGACTTTGGAAGTGGACTTTTCAGCATTGCTGAGAATGTTAAGGTTTTAGAGACCTGAGAAATGAACTAAATGCATTTTACATAATGAGATGGACATGAGGCTTTGGGGGACCAGGAATGGAATGTAATTGTTTAAAAGTCCCTCAAAAGTCTTACATGCTTAGTGGTGGGAATTTTGGGTTGTGATTTCATGTTGGGGGCCTATACTCATCAGTGGACTGGTTCACCGATGAATTCATGACTAAAGGTGCTGCCAGGAGGTGGGGCCTGGAGTCTGTCTTTGGAGGATGTTCTCCGTTCCCTTCTTTATCCGTTTTTCTCTGCTGTGGCTTCTGTGGGTTGAGTAGCTTTCCTCTGCCATATCTTTTCTCTGTGATGCCTTTGCTTTTAAACCAGCCAATGATAAACTACACTTTCAAACAAATTAAAACTCCCTTGCTTTTAAGTTGTGGACATTAGGCATTTTGTCTCATAAGAAAGCTGACTAATACAACGTCATTACGGATGTTTTGGAAGTTTCTTATTTTCATGCACTTAACTCTCTTTTATAATATAACATACCTCGCCTTCAAGTTACAAATCACTGTGTAAAATATTAGTTATAGAACGCCTGCAAAAAAAAAAACACCGATGGAGCATATTTTGAACATCTATAAATGATAAATTTGAGTACATCACATTCAAAGTTGGTATAAGAAAACTTTGAGTTACCATTATGAAGACTAAGAGCAAAATTCTCCAGGGTAGTTTGTCTAGATAATGTGCTAATTAGAGATTTCATTTCAAAGTTTGTGCCTTTTCTAATCATATGATTTGGGCATGTTGCTCAGTTTCTCCAAGCTTTAGTTTCTTCAGCTGTAAAAAATGGAGAAAATAATTGTACCTGCCTGGTAGGGCTGGTGTGAGGAATGTATGATAGTTGATTGATAATGTGGCACACAGTATATGGTTAAAGAATCTGATCCATGGGCCAGATATTTAGCTCTGTTGTTCTGGTGTCTGCCTGGTAAATGCAAGGTCCCAAGTTCGATCCCCAGTAGCCACATACCACAATGCCAGGTGTGGTGGCTCACGCCTTTAAACCCAGCAGTGGGGAGGTAGAGGCAGGAGGATTGCTGTAAGTTTGAGGCTGGCCTGGGGTACATAGTGAGCTCAGGGCCAACCTGAACTATAAAAAGCAAGGCTTTGTATCCAAAAGGAAAAACAAAAAAGAATCTGATCCACTATTAATATTTTGGAAGAAAAGTAATTTATGGTATTTGAAAATTTAGAAAACTGGCAAAGATGAAGACTTATCTTGAAAGGTACTTTTTCTGGCTGGATATGGTGGCACACACCTGTAATCCCAGTACTCAAGAGGCTGAAGCAGGAGGATTGCCAAGAATTTGAGGCCAGGCTAGGCTACACATCACTGTAGACCAAGGCCAACCTGGTCTACATAGTGAGATCCTGTCTCATAAAACCAACTGAACTAACTACCTGAACGGGCTATTCCAGACTTTGAGTGAGAAGAGTGAGCAATAGTAAAAATCATTCCCTTTGTGATACCTACACATAATCCAACAAGATGTTGATTCTCTGAAAAAGGGCAGGTATTTCTGTCTTTGGAAAAGATGAGCACCAATCTAAATGTATGGCTAAAGTCAGACGTGGAGAGATACCATCTTTTGGAGAAAGACTCCTTTGTCTGTGAGTTTTAGTATTAAACAGTGGTGCTCTGGAGGAAGTGATATAGTTCTTTGAAGAATCTTCCTCATATTTCCTCATGGCATTTCCTTACTGCTACTAAACTCTAGGTTGGAATGCCTTTATCCAACATCTACTTTCTACAAACCCTAGAATATTATTTTCCACCACAGGAGAAAGTAAAGTCATTCAGAAATCTCCAAATGTTGTATTTGGAGCTAATTTTATCTGAGCCCATAATTATATGTATGCCCCTGATCTAGTTATTTCTTTCCTGGTCTTCCTATCTATATAAATAAATGCAAGAGGTTGGACTGCATGATTTCTACTACCCTTTCTAGCTCTTACCTTCCAAAAGCCTATGCAGTTGTATTCCTGCTCAGCAGTCAGAAAAAGGTCTTTAGTAGTGGAATTTTCATCTCCTTTTTTTTAGTCTTTTCTTCTTCTTTTTAAAATGATGAATCATTTAATTTATTTAGGCACATTATAGTTAATTTACTGAATATTGTTTTCATCTATGTTTTTAAAATTTTTTATTATGTGATACATTGTGACTATTTTCATCTTGGAAAATTGATGCATATCTATACATATCTATATCTATGTCTATCTATCTATATCCCATCTTGATCATATTTGGTCCCCTTTCCAGTGTTTATAAACTGGACAAATACACCTGATAATTTAATATTTTAAAGCAAAAATCTGTTATTATATTCTATATGGGCTAAAGTTCTACGCATAATGACAGTTTCTTTTGGGATATCATAAAGCAGTTTCTTTGTTTTTCTGATTTTTACAGCATTTCCTATTTGATGTGTAAATCAAGTAATAGGAAGCTTTTATTTACTTGATTGGCTTGATCATGACTTGAATTTATGACTGATTTTGTCTTTAATAGTGAAAGACTTGAGAATATGTAAATTCAGGTCATGAAATATTCTTTTTTTTTTTTTTAGTATTTCTTCCACTGTTTCCTACCTATTCTGTACTTATGCATAGTATTATAAAATGAATGTTGGTGTCTAAGATGAGGACATTTGATACATCTAAAGTTGATGATGGACACTTCTTCTAGGTTAATTTTCTTTAACCCATTTTCAAACTTTACTAAAGAAGTGGTATTGATTCACTCTTTTTGTTACAAAGCTGTTCTTAATGGAAAATAGCTCACTTTTGCCATGCTTTGCCTACTTCTATCTCCAGACTCTACTATAGTATGTGAAAGAAGGCTTTATGACAGCTGGAGATTCAGAAAATACCAGGAATGAGAAATGGTGTTGTTCATTAGTTAATTGCTCTGTGTGTCAAGATTTTTTTAACCTAGGAAATGAAATCTTCATTGCTAAGGTGATAAACTAATAGCACACTTTAAAATGTTGAACAAAATGCTTGAATCTTGGGTGATCAATAAACAGTTTTCCTTTTCTTCTCATTACTGATTTTCCTTTTGAGTAAAGCTCAGAGTTTTATGTCTGATGGCAAGTAAAAAATGCACAAAGATGGTAGATAAGATGGAGCTTCCTCAACAGAGGCTGTGTTATTGTGAGTCTGCCTTCTGGCCCCCAGCTGCACTACCTACTGGGCACTTGTTAGAGCTTAGGAAATCAGTTGTCTAGCAGAGAAGAACTATGTGAAGAGAAAAGTAAGAAGCATTTGCCATGTGTTAGCTTGCCTGAGCCCCAGTTTTCTTATCCCTGCCATGAATATACAGAGGTTGTGTTTCCTGCAACATTAAATTAAACTTTGAGGATATAATGATGTGAGGGTTATTAAAACAGCTGCCAAACATACAATAGAGCATTTTGTCTGGGAAAATTTACACATACAGGACTCATACTGAAATAATGAGAATCAACCTGAGAAATCATAGATCCTCTGCAAGCCAGAAACAAAAATTTAGATTTATTAAGGGTCAGGGATTTAGCTCAAGTGGTATCACACCTACCTGGGAAGCATAAGGGCCCGAGTTCAATCCCTGGTACTGAAAAGAAATTCAGATTTATCTATTTAGATGGTGCCTAATTCTGGTGTGAGAAGCAAAACTAAAGCCTTTCCCCAAATATGGTATAACAAACAAGTTTCCTCAGTTTGACTTTTGGTCCCTAATTTAAGCCAAACCCCTCAATTCTCAAAAATTTCTTTTCTTACCTGTTTCAAATGTGAACCTTATTGTGGATATAATTTATCTAAAAGCTGGACCCAAGTGGACCCTGAAGTCCCTGACTCATGAGAGAAATTCTCTTGGCACACTACCTATAATCCTAGCACTCTTGGAGCCTGAGGCAGGAGAATTGCAAGTCTGAGTACAGCCTGGGCAACATTCCAGTTTAGCAAGAGACCCTTTCTTAAAGTAAAAAAAGGGCAGCAGATGTAGCTCAGTGTGAAGGCCCTGGGTTTAGGTCATTTGTAGCACATGCAAGCACATGTACACACACACGCGTGCGTGCACATTGCCACATAATTCTCGCTTTAGAGAGTAACCAGAAACATGGTTTACTAGTCTAGCAATGGCTGCTAGGAAATTAAGCCTTGCTATTCTTACAGTAAAAATTAATTTTACCTGCTGATTTTTTACATACTGGTCCCTCTACCTTAAGCTCTCTTTCCAAAAACTTTAATAGCTCCCTCTGTCTCATAAGAGAGTTTACACCTATCACTTCATAGTCTGCTGGGTCTTCACACATGGTCCTCCCATCAGCAGCATAAACATCATCTGAGAACCACCATTTATTCTGTTTTGCTCTATAGTCCTTATTATCATTCAATATTATATTAACATTTTCTTTCAGATTTGTTGCCCATATTTCTACTAGCATGCAAGTCCTGACTTTGAACTCAGAGGGGACACTAGAGGGTCTACAGAGTCCTGTAATAGACACTGTATCAGAGAGTAAAGTCTTGCTTGTTAACCTACCCCTGACACTCTTCAGACTAGTACATGACATGAAAGAGGATCCCAGTGAGGGCTTTGTGAGGAAAGAACAATTTGTCCTATAGGGTTGGCCCAACCCATCAGAAATAGAATATAATACAGAGCAGAAAGTGGCAGTACAGTACCCAGATTTCCACCCCAGGTTATTTGGATAGGTTGATAATAACCTTGTAGGAACTCAGGGTAAGAACTATGTTCTTACTTTACTATGTTAGGTTTCCTACTGATCCTCTATTTTGAAAATGCTACATCTCAGGCCAGGACTCAAATCCTTCAATTCTCCTCCAGTCTCCTTACTATTAGATTCAGAGTAAGGTTTCTGCTGTGACTGTAGTCACACTAAGTGGCTATGATATTTTTAATAGGTTTTTAAATTTTATTTTATTTACTTTGTGACTTCTCAGAATTTTCTTTTGGTTTGTCTTTTTGCTACTGGACTATGAAGTAGAGGCTTCAAATTTAGTTGTATATCCAGCCCTCTCTCTTTTTAAAATTTTGAGACAAGGGCTGGGGTTTTAGCTCAGTGGTTCAGGCATGCGCCTTGCAAGCACAAGGTCCCAAAGTTGATCCCTGGTAACCACATACCACAATGCCCTGTAATCCCAGCACTTGGGAAGCAGAGGCAGGATTGCAGTGAGTTTGAGGTTTGCCTGGGTTACGTAGTGAGCTCAGGGCCCGCCTAAACTACAAAGCCAGACTCTGTCTCAAAAACAAATTTTTTTTTGAGACAAAATATTGCTAAAATTACTAAGCTCCTCGTTTGGTGGTGGGAGGGTCCAAAGACTTGTCTTGAACCCTGGATCCTCCTGCCTCAGCCTCCTACAGTGCTATGAATACAGGAGTATACCACCATTCCCAGCTTACTCCTCAGAATCTTAAATGTACAATCTTTTAAAAATCTGTAAGTGGAAAATACTTTAATGGTTCCCAAATTTTGGATCAGAAGTCCATTTTGTGTATGCTTAACAATTTTAGGGGACTAAGAAATTTAAGAAATATTTTCAAACTCATAACTCATAGCTAGCCAGAATGCCTCCTTGAGTGGTCAGACAGTAATATGGTATCTGATTGTATGCATTTGCTTTTGCTGCATAACAAACCACCTCCAAAATTAGTGGCTCATAACAAAAATCCCTTATTATTTCTGTGAGTCTTGGGTTAATTAGGCAATTCCTTAATTTGAGATTGGATAATCCCTGATCATTTTTCATGTTGGCAGGCTGGTCGGTCAGGGCATCTTAAACTAGGATGGGTCAGCTTCGTTCCTCATGGTCTCTCATCTTTCATAAGGTGTGCCAGAGTCTTCATTTGGTGGTGGGAGGGTCCACAGGCTGGCAAGAGAGCAGGCCTCTGCACATCACTAATTTCCAAGCATCTATGTCATATTTGCTAGAGTTTCATTGGCTAAAGCAAGTTACATGTCCAATTCAGATTGAAGAGAAAGAAAAATAGCTGTAGTTCTTGAGAAGAGGATATTCAATGTTATATTACTAGGGTATATTTAGAACCATGAGCCAAATGTATGATTTGAGGAGTTTTAACAAGAACAATCATGTACTCATTTTGTTTCCATCACAAAACACCCAAATCTCGGTACTTTGTAAGAAAAGAGAGTTATTTAGTTCATATGTCTAGAGATTCAACAACACGGTGTTGATATGTGTGTAATGGGGCTTCGAGGTATGCAGCACCGCCACGGTGGAAGTGTGTGCAGAAGA
Source organism: Thryonomys swinderianus (assembly GCA_004025085.1). NCBI lineage: Eukaryota > Metazoa > Chordata > Mammalia > Rodentia > Thryonomyidae > Thryonomys > Thryonomys swinderianus. Next base: position 14,448 of record PVIC010000754.1, on the reverse strand, counting down.
CAATCCATGGCAGGACAGAAAGCAAGAAAGATTCACCAGACATTCCAGATTCCCTCTAAACAGCCTATTCACATAAGACTTCTGGAGAGAGTGAGAGCATACTCTCTTAGGAAAGCATTAAATCCTCTTAAAGACCTAACCATTTTCCACTAGGCCCCATCTCAATATCCCCAACACTGGGGATATAGATTCTAACACTTGACTCTTTGGGAGAACAACCCTCATTCAAATTGTAGCAGGTCGCTTTCTTTCCCCTTTGGGAACTGAGCATCATCACCATCAACTATCTGTAGTTCTTTGCTCAACTTAAAGGTTCATCACTGTATTGAGAAATTTTCTGTATCAAGATTAGTCAAAGCTTTCCCACAGTGCTGCAGAGATTGGTACAAGAGTCCAAGAGCAAAGGCCATATGTGTATATGAAGTGGTCTTGGTTAAACTGTTACACACAGACAATTTAGACCCCACCCTCATTATTCCATATGTACAGGGAAGAAGAAATTGAGGAAAACAATATATATTCACATATGTAGTAAAACATTGACAGCAAGATGCATTCACCTCATCACAGAGAAGGAAAGGATTCAGCTTTATGATCTGAGTTCTATTGACAGTAATATACTTTGACTAAATAGCTTTTATCTTACCTGTACAACAATCATTTGGTATGATGTCAGAATCAGGGCCAGGCTCTGGAAAATTGGTGGTAAACAAAGTAAATTAATCTCTCTTTTTTTTTTTTGAGACAGGGTCTTGCTTTGTAGTTCAGGCTGGCCCTGAGCTCACTATGTAGCCCAGGCAAGCCTCGACCTCAGCAATCCTCCTGCCTCTGCCTCCCGAGTGCTGGGATGACAGGCGTGAGCCACCACACCCGGCTTAATCTCTTTCTTCATGGGACTTAGAGTCAAGTAAGATAAGACATTTCAGAGTATATCCAGATAGATTATATACATAGACATTAATACATAAATTCAGATAGGTATAAAGGAAAAGCAAACAAAGCATAAGAGTGGGTGACAGGTGAAGGCATTTACTTTAGATCAGATGGTCACAGAAGACCTCTTTGAGAAACTGACATTTCAGATAAGAATTTGAATATGAGCATAAAAGATCCTATCATGTATAACATGGGAGGCAGAAGTAAACCAGAAAGGATAGACTAAAGCAAGAGCTAATATAGACTCAGATCATGAGGATACACCTGTATATGTGCTGAAAAAGAAGAAAACTAACACGTTATTAAAAATGTAAAATGTTTTATCCTGAAGCGCCATCCACACTTGTTTTCCTTTTATTGTATTCCTGGATTCAAACACAATATAGTTTAGTAGAACATCTGCTTTAAATTACACCCTGTTTTAAAGGCTGTGCTCCATAAACAGAATAAAAAACAGAAGGATACCATAAACTTTCACAAGTTAAAAGACCACATTTAATCATCAGATTATGAACTGTTAGGAAAGAGAAGAACAAATTTCATGGAGTGGGGTGATGCCATATCCTGATTTTACAGTATGCTAAAATTAGGAATAACAAAGTAATTTGTAGGAACTAATGAAGAAGTGGTCAAGATTCACTGTTGGAATTGTTCACATCCTTGCACATCTTCATGAGATGTAGACCACAAAGGAACAAAGATTATGTCTATTCTCATATTCTAGATTAAGTTCCTCTGTTGGGGTAGGTCTGTTCTCAACCTTGAAGAGGGTCATGATTCAGTACATAAAGTTCACTTGTTTCCATTGGCGTTTATGTCCAAAACCAGGTTCTCTGCCCTAGAGTTTCAGACTTAGCAGTACTGGCATTCTGGATGGGGTAGTTCTTGCTGTGAGGAGCTGTGTTGGCATTAGAGAAATTTGTGCAGCATCCCTGGCCTCTACCCACTAGATGCCAGTAGAACACACATCCAGCCCTTTTGCCACCCTTCAGGTTAAGGCAAGAAAAATGTCTCCAGATTTTTCCAATTGTCCCCTAGGGGGCAAAATTATCTCCAGCTGAAAACTAGGGATATCAGAGAATAAAGATTTTGCTGTTTTTCTTACTGACTTTCCAGATTAGGAAACTGCTTACTGGCATGTATTAGTATCTTATGCAAAGTAGAGAAAAACATACTGAGTTTACTAATGACCCAACTCATTTTATTCAGTTCTGTGTATCCTAAAATAATGTAAATAGATTAGAACCTTAATGTTTTCCTCAAAATTGAGAAAAAAATAAAAGTTTCAAAGTATAACATTTTAAATATTAATTATATTGATACAAAAATGACCACTGCAGAAGTATGAATTTATCAAATATAAAATTATTTTTAATAAATATTGCTACAAAATTTTTTGAGAAAAGATTCATTTTGAAATACCTATAATTAGTACCCCTAAAAATGGAGCAAAAGAAACTAATAAACTAGAAAATGCACAATGTCTCTAGAATGTATTTGAATATCTTATAATAATATCACCCTGTTCCCCTTTATGGCTGAGAATAGAGAGTCAATGTATTTAAATTTGGAATTCTATACTTTCTCCTATGGCACTCCCACACAGCACTGTATTGTTCAGTCAAAACAATTGCAACATAAAGTTGTCCATCTTTTTAAGCATATAGTGACAAATAATGAAAGGATCTTAAAAAGGTTCCTTTACTTTGTTGATGAGACAAAGTAAGGTATTCCTACTGGTACTGTCAACCCCATAGAATTGTGAGAAGGACAGCCTGCTTTATACACTGGAGGTTAGCTGCCCGAGTGATGATAAATTAGTAGGGAGTTGATAAGGTGCCTACATGACTTACGACTAGTTAGCAAAATGTTTACCTCAGAAATAAAAGCCTCAGTCAGTGGAACAGTTGTAGGCCATTAGGAATGACAAATGGAAAACCTGTCTGACCCTGGCCTAGCCTTGACTAAAGAGATCCACTCACCATGGGGAAACAACTGTAAATCAGTCTATCAAGTAAAAGTGACGCATCGTTAGGAAGGCCCTTGCTAATAGGCTGTCACTGAGGCAAAGAAGATGTGGAACAAAGAAGTGAAGTAAAAAGAGACTTATTATTTCATTTCCTCTAAATTCCTATTTAAAACGTTTCCCCATTTGCTTCAAGAGTTACACACATGACAATAGCAATGAAATATTAGGACTAATAAGACATACACACGTACATACAGAGCAGTTGTCTGAACATTGAGCTGCTAACAATATTTAATTGAGTAAAAGTAATATATTCAAGTACAGTATATACATTATGCTCTTTTACCTACAATTGACTTGTAGCAATAATTTTTGAGTCACTTTGATGAAACAAACACAGTTCACTGTACATTGTAAATGATAGCTGAATTGTTTTCTTTTCCTTTGCATTGGGGATCAAAACCAGGGGGTCATGAATGCTAGGAAAGCACTATCATTTCATCCCTAGCCCAGTGGAGCTTAATTCAAATAACATAATAGCTATGGAGGCCAAAGATAAGTACTTTTATTGCTCTGAAATATAAACCTAAGAGAAGATGCTCCCTAAGACCTGAAAGCCAAACCCCACAAGTGGTCTTTTGTGTTTTCTACAGGTCTGCTTATTCTTGCTGCATTTATATTTCTTGTCAAGTTTTGTTTCTGGTCATACATACCTTTGTAGAGCTGAACAGCAGGTGACAGGAAGTCATAAGTATTAGAGAATCACAAGAGGTCTGGAGTAGAGAAAGACTCATAATCTACCCTGTCCCACCTTCTTGGCTTCTTAACCCTTTCTTTAATACGTCTGTCAAGTGTTCTTACCGAGTTTTAGCACCCAGAAACAATGGCAGTGTGTTATACAATTAAGAAAACAAGACAAAGCTGAGGAGAGTCCACGCATCCATTAAAATGATGCCCATCCATTATTAAGTGAATTCTACACACCTTAATACTGTCTGGTGCTCCTTTGTGGTCCAGTCTGTCACATAATTTTTGCAACTTGCTAATCTAGCAATTCCCGTCATACTTCTTCTTCTTCTTCTTCTTCTTCTTCTTCTTCTTCTTCTTCTTCTTCTTCTTCTTCTTCTTCTTCTTCTTCTTCTTCTTCTTCTTCTTCTTCTTCTTCTTCTTCTTCTTCTTCTTCTTCTTCCTCTTCCTCTTCCTCTTCCTCTTCCTCTTCTTCTTCTTCTTCTTCTTCTTCTTCTTCTTCTTTTTTTTTTTTGAGACAGGGTCTCACGTTACAGGGTGGCCCTGAGTTCACTATGTAGCTGAGGCTAGCCTTGAACTCACAGCAATCTTCCTGCCTCTGCCTCCCCCCTGCTGGGTTTACAGGTGTGAGCTACCATGCCTGGTGTTGTGGTGTGTGGTACTGATTGCTGGGATTACAGGCATGAGTCAACACACCCGCATTGTGGTATGTGGTACTGGGGATTGAACTTGGGACCTTGTGCTTGCCACGCAGATACCAAAACCTCTGAACTAAATCCCTGGCCCTACCTCACACTTATTCTTAAGCAGTCTGTGCTACCTTCTAAGTTTTACCACCATCCCTTTTCAGGAATCTATGGCAATTCTTTTGAAAACAAATTCTAGAAATATTGTTCAAGTCAATTTAAAATTCATTAAGTCAAAAGTTCCCATTTCCTTATCCCTCTGAATTCAAGATAAACTACATATGACTTTAGTAAGAAAAAGTTCAATGTATTTAAGGGCCCCTGTTGACAGAGATAAGAATAAAAGTGATATGTTTTGAAATGCTTTTGCCAAAAATGGATTGAAATGTGAACATGTCTCGTATGAGGTCAGTTCCCTTGCATGTAATATTATGAATTTCCCTTGTATGGAAAATTAGTAAATTTCCAGAATTTTTTTATAGGAAGCAACTGTAGATCAGTGGTTCTCAACATGTGGTTCTCAAACCTGTGCTCATATGACCTGTGAGCCTGTTAGAAATGTAATCTTGGGTGGGGTCCATAATGTAATCTTGGGTGGGTGTCATAAGAGTAATGCTAACTAAAATCATTGAGAGCTGCTTTTACTTTGGACAATATACTGATCACTTTACATAGATTATCACACTTTGTCCTTTACATGTCCTATCAGCTCAGTGTTACTGTTATCTTTATTTTTCCTGGTAGAGAAACTAAGGCTCAGAGAAGTTTGAGCACCTGCCCTAAATCATGCAACTTTGACTAGTAAATCCAGGATTGTAACCTGCGCAGCACTCTGTATCTGTTTATCTGTGTCTCTGCCTCTGTCTCTGTCTCCTTCACTGTCTCTGTCTCTCATTGCAAGAGAAATGTAAGAAATAGAGTCATTTTTCTTGATATCTTTTTATTAGTCTCAGTAATAGCATCTCTTCTGTACAGCTGTCTAGAAAAGAAAGCAAAAGGTCTTTCATCTTCTACTCCTTCTTTCATTCCTTACAGCTTTGTTGCCGTACCCTTCAGATCCTCCTTTGCAGTCCGTCTTCCATCACCTCAGGAGTCCTGGTTTCCTGTCACTGAGGATTTAGAGGTGAAGTCCCTGCTTTCAGAGTTAGAAAGCATCAAGTGCTAGTGATCTCCCTCTCCAGAAGCATTCAAAAGGTAAAGGAAAAAAGGTGTTTATGAGAGAGTCATACCTTAGGTAAATGAAATGCTGTTTGTGTGGCTTCTTGAAAACCTAGTGTATAAGAAGTTATTTCTAGTAAATTTTTTTCCATTCCAATCAACATAACATCTGAAATGCAATCCAAGAGTAAATTGGAAACAGACTGTGTTATGTTCTAATGTAATTATAAAAGTTCTGTTTCTTTATGGCACCTTTCAAAAAGGTGTTGCATGTTTTGGAGTAGAGTGATTTTCCTTATATAAATTAGTAAAGCTCCTTTACACTGTGCACACATATTCTACAAGCAAAAAATATGGAAAAGGCCCAGTATAGAAAAATACTTAAATTAGAATGTGATTTTTACGGTTAATTTGGGTTAATGATTAAGCGTTATGAGAATATTTCATTTTCACATAGTTTTTCAGAATTTGGCAATGTATATAATGTTCAACTACACATACTTTTTCTTGGGTCACTATGGAACCAGGTAGTAAATGAGTACTTTAGGAATCTTGGTATGTGCATAATAGCCTTGCACATATCTGTAATGTCCCCAAAGCTTCACTGATACCTAGAAGCAAACACAGTGCAGTTGTTGATATTCTCCAAATAGTGTATACATGTGTGGTGCATACACATGTACACACAAGGTCTTTGATTCTAAATATGTTCTGTTAAACTCCAAGATCTTCAAAGTAAGAACCCAGCCTTATTTATGGTTCATTTTATCTTACTAGAGTAACATGTTTTCTTCCCTTAGTAAATGTTTGCTTAGCTAAATACCACACCTTAACTACATCTATCTGGACTTTCTGTTGTGAACTTTATCTAATGGGAAATGGAAAAGATTTGTGGATTCGGTAAGGCTATAATTTTCAATCTCCTGATTTTTATGATTTTTAAGGGTTGGCCATAATGCCATATAGTTCTCTGATTTTATTTCTTTGGTTTTTTTTTTTAAAGCAAAATGAATGAATTGTGATTGAGCTATGGAACCCAGTTGCTTGCATATGTAATAGAGATTTTAAATTACCACATAAACACAGCTGTGGTTTTTCAGTCTGAAGGCCTCCAGAAACATGCCAACTACTGGGTGGGGGTATTTGGAACTCTAAATTTAAGTGCATTATGAGCTGTGGTAGACAATCATTCCACCGTATTTAAATCTCTGGGCAAGTATAAAACTAGAGTGAATCAAGTTTCTTATGCACAAATCTGAACAAGCAAGTTTAGCTACTATCTTAAAAGTTGACAAATTATACTTCATAGCATGTCATTGGTTGTTGTATTTATGAAGTTGCCAGAAGGTTAATGGTTTAGGAGACTTTATATTTAAATTAATTCATTGTACAAGTTAATAAAAAAGCCATAGAAACTGATAATAAATCATGGTTTCTTGCAGAGCAAGTAGGCCTGTGTAGGAAAATGGATGAAAATATTTACATTTATATTTATTTATGTCACACATAAACAAAAATGCATACTAAAACTGTGTGTGTGAACTTTAGCTTAAAAAGCAATAAGGAAAAGTAAAATTTAAAATACTAGTTACCCATACTGCAGGAGAAAAGATTTCTGTAGAATCTTGTTTACTAAGTATGTTTAAATTGTTAACAAGAAATAAACTCAGTGATTTAAGCTGTGATTTCATAAAACATACTCAGTGCTCTTAATATTTAAGAAATCTTTAAGAGAAACTAATCACTGATAGAAAACAGAATTTTTCAATATTAAATTGCAGTAAATCAAATCAGGAAAGTTTTATATAGTAAATGAAATGAAAAATATTACTGAACCCTAATGCTAATTCAGTTAATTAAATAAAAAAATAAGAATTAGAATCAGGGCTAGAGATTAAGCTCAGTGGTTCTGGCACCAGCCTAGCAAGTGCAAGGCTCCTGGTTTGATCCCCAGTAACCACAAACAGCAGTACTGTGTGTGATGACTCATGCCTACCAGCAACCAGTACCACATATCACAATGCTGGATGTAGTGGCTCATACCTTTAGTCCTAGCACTCAGGAGGCAGAGGCAGGAGGATTGTTGAGTTCAAAGCTTGTCTGGGCTACATAGTGAGCTCAGGAGCAGCCTGAACTACAAAGCAAGACCCTGTCTCAAAAAAAAAAAAAAAGAATTAGAATCAAAGTTGCCATTTGGCCTTCTTTTCCATTGAAGCAAGCTGGATTTAGAAAGAGAATAGAGACAAAAGTCATGATTAGTAACCTGCATTATAAATTATCTACTCTATAGTATAAGCTCAGCAAATCATAAATTCAAGTTATCTTCTCTGGGTAACCCCGTACTGTTATGGATTATTTTTCTTTATCATTACTTGCAAGAAATTCAATTTAAACAACACTTAAATAAATACTGTTGTAGGTAACCAAACAACACTATTAAATAAATACTGTTGCAACAGACAAAGCCAGAATAGGCAACCTGTCCATTGACGCAGATAAGACTTGGATTGCTGATTGTAACAGTGACTAATTTCTGATGGTTCTGTCATCAAAGAAGTCACAACTGGGAATCAGTTATTCTTAAGAGTTTTGCTTTTTATTTCTTCAAAGAAGTCATACTTGTGGCATCTTCACATCATCTTGTTAATGCAAACAACCATAAAAATATTACTTTTAGACAAATACATCAAATGTCTAAGAACCCCCAAAAGCATCACTTTCTTCTGGTTTCAGTCAATCTGAAAGAAAAAAAGAAAATCATTATAGGAATGTATTGTGTTTTCAGTAACAAATCAAATATAATGTATACCTCTTCTGGAACTGGATTAAATTATAGGGTCACCTGGTAGGAACCCTCTTGTTTGACAGATGAAGAAAACTGAGATTCCCAGGATGGAAACCATTGACATAAAATTGTTGTGATTCTGAAAAGTAGAACATTTGTGTGTATTTCTGTCTTTATAGAAACTGAATTGTCCCTGAATATCTTCTTTTCCTTCTTTCTATGGTAACAAAATTTGTGCCAGGACTTATGGCTGCCCAAAGTGAAAACTACATTTCCCAACATTCACTGCAGCTTTTCTACATCAGGTGAATACATTTTGGGCAGAAGTGTTTTGTGATTGCCTGTAGGACATTTCCTTTGCATTATTCCTTATTTTTCATTCTTCTCATTTTCTTGCTGGCTGGAACATTTGTAAAACAGCCAGAACTGGAACAGCCATATTTGGGGACCCTGAGAAGAAAAGAGTCTACCTTTAGAGTAGCAAAAAGGGCTGAGAATCTAAAATTACATGGAGGAGAGCATTGTACCTCAGATTTCTAGAATATGAATGAGAAAAGTTATACAAAGGAAAAATTTCATGGTCATTCAAGAAGTATTTAGCTTTTATGTTTTTCTATTGCTTCTACTGAAAACCAATCCTAATTCCTAGTCCATTGTGACAGTAGAGCCTGGAACACTAACTGAACAGTATCACTGTTCAGTACATCTCTGAGCAATGTGGGAGGCATTCCTGACACCTTTTGCTCCCCCTGTATCCAACATAGCTGTGAACTCTTGCTCTTATCTCCCAATATCTCTTGAATCTGTGTACTGGTATTTGTCTCTCTCCACCCATGTGCACTGGAGCTCTTGCCTTGTCTTGCCCAGATTATAGTGATTTCCTCTGCTCACCGACCTGAAGTTTTGCTTTCAACCACTTTAGTCACCCATGGTCAGCCCTGAATTGAAAATATTACATGGAAAATGTAAGAAATAAAATTCATACATTTTAAATTATGGCCATTCTGAGTACCACACTGAAACCCTGCACTGCACTACTCTTCTCTGCCTTGGATATGAATCACTCATTTGCCCAGAGCACCCACACTGTGTATGACACCTTCCCACTAGTTCATTAGGTGCCTCGCTTATTAGATTGACTGTCACAGTAAGGTTATCCTTGTGTTCATTTTATCCTCATTTTATTTAATAATGGCTCCTAAATGCAAAAGTAGTGATATTGGCAATTTTACTACATTATATTGTTTATAATATATTATCATGCTTTATAATTACTGTTTTAAGTCTCTTACTGTGCCTAATTTATGAATTAAATATCATCATAGGTATTTATGCATAGGAAAGATTGAGCAGTTCCCATGGACTTACAGCACCACCTACTTCACATGTGCATTTAGCAAACTGTCTCTCCCATGAAATTGTAAGCCCAATGCACTGTAGTCACTGGGAATGGTTTGCATATGCTCTCTCCCTGGTGTCTAGCCTGCTGCGTGGTAGGGGATATAGGAGACACTCCATGAACATTTGCTGAATTGAGTAGGTGGCCCTGAAAAAAGTCCATGATTAGAATCTGGAAAATCTGCAGGCTGGCAGTGACTATGGTTTAAAAGATAGAAAGAGGGAGAAAGGAGAGGAGGGATGGAAGGACAGACATGGAGAAATGTCAGTTGCCACAGAATATATTTTATGTTTATGTTAGAATAGCCATGAACTTACTGCATTAATAAAATTGTAAGATAAACTTACTTAAAGCAATGAATGGATGAAGGGTTTGAAACTTATTGCTTCCCCATCTCTATCTCAGATTTGAAATGTAATAATTAGATTAACAGTCTTAACAGTGATTTAGTCTTCTGGGAAGAGTCCCAAAGATCATTTTTGGGGTCAACAAAAGCCTCCCTATTCTAGTCTGAATGAAACTGGATATCTTTCGTATAGTTTGTCCCCAAACAGCGTACTACAAATGCTTTAGTCTTGAAGCATTTAGAAGATTTCAGCTGTCTTACTATTAAACTAGACATTGAAGAAATTTTCAAAATTGTAAAATAGTTTTCACTACTCTTACTATTTTTTTGGGGGGGATTTATACAAGTATATGACATAATTTAATTCTTGTTTTTTCCCATTCCCCTATCCATCCCACAACCCCCCATATATAAGCTGTTTCCCTTTTTTATTACCATCACATTTTTTTCTTTACCCCTCATTACTCACCCCTCCACCACATTTCCCTTTGAATATTTTCTATTTCACAATATCCATCATACGTTCTAGAACTCATTAACATCATCAGTTTCTCATACCAGAGAACAATAAGGATATTTACACATCTGCAACCTATTTATTTCACTTGAGTATGTCCTGAAGGTATGCCCATTTGAGTATAAATGACTCAAACTTATTCTTTAAGGCAGAGTAATACTCCATTTTATAGAAAAACTACATCTTCATATTTTTACTATTTTTGAAAATATATTTGTTCTTAATAAAAATGTGTTCCTTACTTAATCATGTAGTTCAAGGGTCCCCTACCCGTGGGCCATAGATTTGTACCAATAAAGATAGGTGAAGAAAGTTTCATTGTATTTACAACAGCTCTCCTGCCCTTGAGTTAGTAGCTGAGCTTTGCTCACTTCAGATCAATAGGGCATCAGATTCCCATAAGAATGTGAACCCTGCTTTGAATTGTTCATTCAAGGGATCTAGGTTTCCTACTCCTTTGACTCATGCTGAAACACCTGCCCCCACCCCACCTGTGGGAAAGTTAACCATGAAACTGACCTGTGTCAAAACAGTTGGGGATGGGCAGTGTGCTGGTTTGTCATTGCTATTTTTAAACGATTTAGTAAAAACATCTTAAATATTTCTGTTTCTATTATAATACTAGTGGTGCTATTGATGGACACAATCCATCAAGCCAAAGCTATTTAGCGTCTTCAGTACTTTTGAGAGTGTGAAATCATCCTAAGATCAAAACATGTATGAACCATTGTATTGAAGAATCATTCTCTGACTTAAGGCTTGATCTTTTCTTGAACTGCAAACAAGTAGGAGGACAGTGGTAGAAGGAAGGAGACTTGAGCTTGGGAGAGGTAGGTGGGAAAGCCGGTGCTGCCACTTACTGGCTGTAGGAACTTGGTCAAGCCAACTAGCCTCTGAGAGTCTGTTTCCTCTTCTCGAGGCTCAAGATGAGAACTCCTCAGTGCATTATTTTGAGAATAAAAGAAGAGGACACATGATAGCATTCAGCAGAGTGCTAAGCACAGTAGCTATGTATCTAGCATGCAGAAACAATTCACTTGTATTTAATATTAATAAAGTACACATTGGCATGAGTTGGAAAGTTTTTTAAAACAGCTTCTAAGGGGAGATGTGGTAGAAGTTCAGTAACCAGCTTTCTGAGAAAAAGAGCTCGGCTTTTTAGGATTTGCTGATTTCCACTGTGCAAATACTCTCACCTTGGCAGATTTCAGTGCCAGTGGGGAAGAGATTGGCTCGACTGAGCTCTTGTGAGCAGGCATGAGCCAGCTTTAACATTCAGTATTCCGGGTCCTCTTGTGGGGTGGGGAAGGAGGACACATGTGAGGTCGAAAAATAGTTGAGCCTGAGACTAAAATTCATGCCAATTCAGTATTTTGTCTCTAGTCTGTGTTTAGCTTTCCATTCTTCTTATTTGATAGAATCTTTGAATTAAAGATACTGTGAAGACTTGCGCATCCAAGTCATCTGCCGGATGCTTTTGTGGTTGTACTAGCTGAGTAATATTTGGGGGCACTGTCTGGAAAACCTAGTTAAGAAGAGGCACAGGACATACTAGTCTAGTTTAAGTGCCCCATAGAAGACCCTGAAATGATGCTGCAGGGCAGGGACTTGGAGAGGGTGGTCTTCAGTTGAGTAACCTGGTAACTCCTGGCTGTTAGAAATGAGTATCATCAGATCCCACCCAGGCCCTACCACACTATCTACTCTAGAAGAGGAGCCCAACAATCTGAGTTTTTGCTTTTTGTTTTTTCCCCAGTACTGAGGATGAAACTCCAGACCTTGTACTTGCCAAGCAGGCTCAACACCAGTGAGCTACATCCTGGCAGCAGTCTGAGTTTTAACAAACTCCTTAGATGATACCATCTGTTCCTGAAAGAACCCTAGAAGTCTGAGAGTCAGGAGCAGGACAACTACCGTGTTTGGGGCATAGGTGTGTCAGGCATGTTGGGTATTCCAGGTGAGGGAGGCACAGGGAACTGAACTGGGTATAGTGGATGCTCTTGGCTGGTACATCCATGTTGGCTGCTGTGCTCCCTTCTCTGGAGAAGTGACAGGACTGGCTCACCACCAGCTCAAAAGGTCTCCTCCTTTGCTTCAGAGGCAGACAGCTGTCTCAAGTTCCTTGGGGTGCAGACCAAAGCCAGCCTCCACAAGGGACCACGTTCCCACTCCCATCTTCTCCCAGCGCCAAGCTGCTTCCCTCACATTCTTCTGAAAACACTCCTCACAAAAAAAATGCCTCAACATGAGTCTTGGTCTCAGGCTCTGCCCCTTGGAACCCTGAGTGAGACAGCAGATTTCAAAGGTAGACAATTTCTGGGTTTGTATCTAAACTCACCTAATTACCTGTGACTCTAGATGAGTTAGGTAACCTACCTGGGCCTATTTTCGTACTCATTAAGTAGAGCTAATAATGTCCCCTCAAGGGGCTGTGGAGTTAAAGGGATACCGTGCAGTGTGAACCTTGCCAATGCAGTGCCTGGAGGATTGTGTGAACTGTCAGACCCCTTCAGATTCACTGACTTGTCCTCTGGCCTTGATTCATGTTTTTCCTGCAGTCTGTTCTCTGTGGGGCTCCCTGAGTATCTCACACCAGCCTACCTCATCAATGACTGGAAGTCAGAAATGTTTTTTCAAATGGTGAAGTGCTTGGCAGAACATGGAGTGCAGGCATAAAGCATAATAAGACTTAATTGTACAATTGAAGTTGGAAATATCCTAGGAGGGCTGACTGGGAGTCCAGAGAGTAGGAGAGGGGTGTTCTTTCCTGGGGATGTCCCTGGACTTTCCCATTCTTGTTGTCTCACAGTAAACTTGGAGAATTTGGAATTGCAATGTGGTTCTTTTCAAGTCTCAAGAGCTTGGTAAACAGGCAGGAAAAGCAAAACAAACATACAAACACACACGGATGAGTGCTGGAGTAATGTCCCACTCCTGGTCCCTGCTTGTGATGGAGGTCTGAACTCCTTGGCCAGTGTTCCCAGTGTCCCCTGACCAGCCCGTTTTAAAAGCCTTCATTAATCCAGCACCCGCCACTGGCAGTTTGTTGAGAAGTATTTGTTTATCTGCGGCCACAGCTCCTTGAAGAGTGGCCTGGTAAATCCTGTCATCGGCTCTATTTCCAACACATAGTAGGTCCTCAATAAATTCTTGGTCTTGGGGCCCCTGGAGTTGTCCAACATTTCTGGCCACATGTACCAGTGCTGAGCATGTGCCATCCCATGGCATAGGCATTCTGTGGCTGGGTATTTTATCCATAGAAATGCAAAGTGTTTGCCACAAGTTACGGACCAGAGTGTTTACTCTGGCGTTTTTTTGTAACATCCCCAGAACTGGAAGCCAGGTCAGTTTTCATCAGAACAGGATGGTAAACAAATTGTGGTACACTAATACAAAGAAATATTATATGGGAATGAGAAACAATAACCTTCAGTTGCTCTCAAGAACATGGATGAATCTCAGTAACATCAGGTTAGAAACCAGACACAAGACGTCACATTCTGATTCCGTTTGTATGAAACACAACTGGGCAAAACCTAACTTGGAGTTAGACTCCTGGTAAATGAAGGGGGTAGTGTCTGGAGGGAGCTGGGACTGCTCATCGTGTTTCACTTCTTTACCTTAAGAAAAGCAGGGAGATAAACAGCTAGTAAAGATTTTTTCCCATGTCAAGTGAAAACAATAGATCACAGATAGACCATTACTGGATCTTCTCTTTGACATGAACACCTGTAGATGCAAATGAGCTTTAGAAAGTATGACGGCTTTTATAGAGTGCAAAATTTCTATAGGAAACTTGGTGTGGGAATGTGATGAGGGGAAGGAATAAATATGATACAGAAAGAAAATAAAAGAGCATGTATAAAGGGGGTGAGGAGGGGTGGGTGGGTAGGGATATGGGTAAA
>PVIC010000753.1:0-109425 GCA_004025085.1 Thryonomys swinderianus | reverse complement strand
GAGGACTGTACAGTTACTATGGAAAGCATCATGATCATGCTTGGTCTACCGGAAGTGTTCTATAAAATGTCAGCTGCGCCGACTCCTCTACTCCTGTGCCCCAGACGCCCTCCACTGACCTGGAATCACGGCTGTGTTTCTGCTGCTCATTATGTCAACCTGATGTCCCAGCTCCTGTGTCCCCCTTTACCTCGAGCAAAGGCATGGGGTCATTTACTGGGGTGTCCATTTAGGGAGAAACCTCGCCAAGTTGATTTTATGAATTGCTCACACTTCCCCTCATCAAGATTAATGGCACAGTTGCCCACGGTCAGTCCTTCTGTGGTCGCTGCTAATGACTTCAACCCTCTACACGTTTCCTCTACATTTGCTTCTGAAAAGCATTCCGAACAGCAAGACTGCTTTAATAGCCACTTGGTACTAATGATGCCTTTTAAGTGCGTAAAGAGAATCTCTAAGTACCAAACCGGAGGCCCATAGACTGGTGACAACAGCTCTTGACATTGTCATGCCATGCAAGGTCAGAATCACTGCAGCATTCGGGAATTGTTAGTCAGCTGAACAGTGGGTGATTTTTTTAGTACATTGGAAAATTCCTCATTATTTTCCTTTACTCCTCAAACGCACCCACTAGAACCTTTTACAGTGGCCCGTTAGGTACATTTCAGGGCTCACCAGCTTCTGCTATTTTCCATTTCACCTTCAAGATATAGGCCATATGCAAAATGAACTATTTTTACTTTATATTTTTCCTTAAAGAGATGAGAATTAAATTGTATCATATGTTGGTACAAATTCTCAATATTGTGTGTGATCATGTTGTATATATATAATGTACTGATAAAGATTCAAATTAAAATTTTTTTAAAAGATTCACATTTGCATATTTAAATAAGTAATTTTGGAATATAAAGAAATGTTGTATGGCACCCCACTGTTTATGACCACCATTCTCTTATTGTCTGATCCCTATAACGCATTTCAATGGCCAAGAGCTTTGGAGGTATGTGCAAAAATGCGGACACAGGATCAAACTGACTTCATACTCCTGCCCGTCTCCATGCAGTTGTGGGTGACCACAAGCAAGTTCCTTAATTTCTGTGAACCTCAGATTCTTTCTAAGCAAAATGGATAATTTAGCTACTGGGTGAAATCAATCGATGTATGTAAAAAAAAAAAAAAAGTTCAAAATTGCATATGGAACAACAAGGCTAGCAAGTCCTAGAACGCTAAGGTCTTCAGCTGAGGTTGGACTTTCCAGAAAAAGTAACAAGCAGCCTCAGCTTGCCACTCATGCTCTCGCTCTGTTCATGACAAAAACCAACACTGAGTAACTCATGTGTCACCTCATCATGAGGTTTGAACTCTGCCAGCAAAGGACTACTTATTCCCCAGATGCTGGGACATAGGCACGTGAGGACTCTCGGAAGCATGGTTGTATGAGGCTGCATTCAGGAAGGGGATCTGGGGGCCAACTGAAGCCAGGAGGGAATGGTCAAAGGATGAGCCATAAGTATTCAGAGAGCAAGAGGAGAGAGGAAGAAGTAAGTGGGAGAGAGGCACAGATGTAGCCTGGATGGGGAGGAAGTGAAATGAAGACATGAAGATGGATGGACATCAAGGGGTCAGTTCAGAGGTACCAAAGGGTGAAGACTGAGATGCAGAGTGAGCATGGCTGAAAGAGCCAGAAATCAAGTCTCTTAACTCTGAATATTCCATGGGTTTGCCTAAGAGCTCGGTGTGCTGGATATGGAATATGTGAGCTCAAGGGAGGGGTCTTACTACAGGGTTCTCAAAAGTCAATTTTCAAGCACACCTTAAAACAGAAGTTCTTATGCTTCTGTCTGGGGTCAAACATATGTCCTTCTGCCTGTGGGCTGGGGAAGCAGACCCTGGGAATGGGTGTAGATGCTCTTTATGCAGCTCCTCCCACGCCCTCTTCATCTAATCCTCAGCTACTCCTCAGCTCCATCTCATAACTGTGACATTTGACATATGACACCCATGAGTTTCACTTGACCCCTTTGTCAGGTGCCATTAAATGGCCTGAAGTTAAAATGTTAATTATCATTAATCATGTTTTATGAAATGGTTTTGGCCACCCATAAATCCAGCGGAGAAAGGCTTCTTTCATGTGTCTGACAGTTTATGGAAGATTGACAGAGAAGCCACCCATGTCTGTGGATGTTTCTAGAAGAGCAAATTACAAAGGAAAAAAAATAGGAATTCCTGCAGGTGGAAGTAAATGAGAAAGTAGCTCTGGACAAAAAAGAAAGATGAAAGTATTGGAGCCAGGACTATCTTTATTCTCTTCACCCTTTTCCTCACATCAGTCTCTATGACTGGGCAGGGGACTCTGGAAACCTGTGCTAGAAGAGTGAATGAATGACAAAGGAACAAGAGGACTGACAAGGAAAAGAGGGAAAGCACGGAGTGAGTAAGGAGCAGAAACTAGAGAGGAAAACAACCACATGAGCGTAGAAAGAATCCTACTTCCTGCCTTTGAGTTCAGGATTCGGGGAAATTCGGTAATTATGCATTTGTTTTTCCCCCTAGGTATAACGAGGTCCTGTTATCACTCTTATTCTTGTTCATAGAAGCATTTAAAAAATCAATACAGATTTGGAATTAATATTTTTAAAAAGTACAAGCATGAGTATTTCAGGGTAAACCCAGAAGATCAGCTTCCTTTTAATCATTATTAAAAATAATCTTTTCATAAGTACAGATCTGTATAAAGGAGGTGGATTTCAAGGTCTTGTGTCAAAATGAGATTAGTTGTTATGTCTGGAAGATGAGATTATGAGTATTTTTATGGTCTTTGCTTATATATTTCTAACTTTTCAATTTTCTACAAGATTATGCTTTATACTGAGAAATACACAATAAATGTTTGTGTGTGTGTGTGTGTGTGTACAAACATAATCAAGGAGGTATGAAAAAAAAAAAAGGTGGGACTCACTGGGGCTTTGCTGTGGAGGGGGTGACGAGTGATAGCCCAGTATTCTGGATCCATTGCTTTGGGCTTAGGAAGTCTCAGCTGGAAGGGATATCTGGGAGCTCCACAGTGAAGACTACCAGGAATCACTATAGAGTATTGTTGAGTGATCAGATGTTAGAATGGCCTAAAGATATGCTAGAATACTCTGAAGTTGAGGACACATGAAAACCCCAGCTCTTTCCCTGGAATCCTCAGGTGAACTTCAGGAACTTTCTGAGCCTCTTAAAACTTTTTGGATGATGAACATTAGTGTTATGTTCTGGGAACAGGACATTCTTAGTGTCTATCTGATAACTGGAGCTGGTCCAATTATCTGAAAAATTTCTTCATTTCCAGACCAGGGGTTTTACATAGTATCTACTTAAAAATGTATGGGTACTTTTTGGGGAAAAAAGTCACTTCGCAAACCAGCATAGCCAAAGTAACACCATTATAGGTTGTCAAGTTTTATAAGCAGAAAGTAAGAATTCTTAGGTCAAGGGCGACAACTTCTGAATAATTAAAGTCTGTAAATATAGCACCATAAAGATGTAGTTAGATTTTTCTCCTGGCATTGTTTTTGTAGAATCTGTGATTTGTTGGATAGAGTATTCACAGCTCCAAACTTACACCAAAAACTCTATTTTCAACTTAAACAACACTGGTTTTACTTTTAGGGTTTAAAGTCTCATAGAGATGACAGTCATAGCACGGGTGATCACACAAAACCCATTTGTCCTCAACGCCACCCTGAAATGCCTCTGGCTTTCACCTTTCTCACATATGTCAGTTCTCTGTTAATTTCAGACCATCTGAGGTACACTAGGAATTAACATCACCCTTTGATTCATCACTACTAAGTGGAACACAGAAAAATTGCCAGATCTAGCCAGTTTGAATCACCCTCTGTCTAGGGACTTCTCTGGACTTAGCATTTAAGGGTTCCATTTACTTTATGATTCTGCTACCCACAATATTTCAGGAAGAAGATGCCAGTAACATCCAGCTAACCTTCATTTATTTATATTTAGTTTTGGTATTTTTATATCTTTGATATAAAAACAGAGTACAAGAATGGAAAATTATAGAATAATCTGTCCTGTAACCTTGATGCAAAAGTCCTACATGAATATAAGAGAATTGAACTCAGTGGCACATATGAACCTAAGCAGGTAGAAAAGAGAAAGAAAAAGGTAGGAGAAAAATGATAGAGAAGAATGTTAGCAAAATATCTCCACTTAAATGAATTTTTATTTTAAAAAATTGAAACTTCTGAAATGTTTTTATTTTTGACAAAATCTTATTGATATTGAAAGGATGTGCATTTACTGGGTCCAGACATTCCTATTTGTTTCCAGTGAGGGTCTGGTACATATGTAAATCATCTCATATGGGAGGTTGACAAAGCTCTGCCAGACTCTAGGCCCTGGTTAGATCACTGTGCAGTGGTGGGATGTAGATGCGACTGTATGTGGAGAACACTGGGGTCCCCTGTCTGCACCCTCTAGAACTAAGACATTCCTTTCTCTAGGTTCAGGAGTATTGTCCTTTGGTATTCAGATCAAGCCCCTCCCCAGGGGAATCTGCACCCCAGAGTTCACTTTATAGGAGACAATAAAAAGACTTGGCCTCTTTGCCCCAGTTGGGTGCAGTTCTCAAAGTCCATCCTAGCTTTAGATGGAATCAGCTGAGGCCTTTGGTTTACATGCATCACAGTTCAGTTTCTTCTTTTCCTCTTCATAGGTCAAGGGCATTTTTCCACATCAGAACCTTGGAGCTGCTTCCTAGGAAAACGAACCTAACAGTTTCTTTTATACAGGTAGAGAAGCTGAACCCCAGAAAATAAGAGGATTGACTCAAAATACCACAGGTGTCGGAATTAGCAGGAGAACTGCAATTCAGATCTCAGGACTCTATTCTCACACCTTTCTCTAGGAATAGAGAGTGGACTTTTCTGGATGATGCATAACAGGACTCACAAAGAACTTCAGAGACTCAAGAAAATATCCATTATTGCCCAAAAACTTCTGAGTGTATTGTTGTCCTTTCAAGTTAAATTTGGGGCTTAGCCCATCTTTCCTTGAAAATATATCTTTATTTGCACAAGTAATACCTAACAGCAATAATCTTATTTAAAAAGGAAAAACACTTCAATTAACACCCAAATCCCAGTGTTTATTTGGTTAAAGCTAGCTCCTAGCCAGATAAACACCTAAATCCCTGTGATTTGACAGAATAGTAGTCTACTTCTCTTTCTTATAAAAGGCAGTCTGCTGTTCCTGGTCCATAGACAGCTTCCTCCCAGGCACAGGATCAAGAATACAGCTCTTTTCATCTGTAACTTCTCCTTCTTCAATGTATGAATTTATAGGTCTAAGGAAGAGGAAAAAACATAGAGGTCTGCATTTGCAAAATTATAATGACCTAGGTCTGGAGTTGGAACTCATCCTTTGCCTGCTTTCTATTAATCATAAATTAGTCATGTGATCACCCTTAACTACAAGAGAAGCTGGGAAATACTGTCTATCTGGGTGCTATGGTTTCAATCTTGCGTGTCCCCACAGGCTCATGTTTCGAAAGCTTGGATGTCAGTTTGTAGTGCTTTTGAGAAGTGGCAGAACCTTTGGGAGGTGGAGTCTTATTCAAAGAAGTAACTTCCAAAACCATGAGCCAAAATACACTTGGCCTCTCTTTAAGCTGATTGTTTTAGGTATTTTGTAACAGTGATGGAAATTTGACTGATATATTGAGTTACCAAAATGAAGAAAAACCAATATGAGGACCAGCCACCCAGACTCTACCATAGTCCCCTTTGAACATACTTCATACTTCTTTTCAGAAAGAACTCCGTTCTCTTCCTTTTCACTGTTGTCAGTTTTTTGTTTGCTCCCAGTTCACTTTGAGGCAGGAGATTAGGGTGTGGCAAGGCTGGCTGGGCAGAAGGTGTGACCTGTTATTTACAAAATCCCGGGACAGATGTGCTGAACTGCTTCCAGAGCCCTGAATGTGGCCTCCTTGTGAGAACTCAAGCAGGTTTCTGATAGGATGGCTAGACATGACCTCAGCTGGAAGAGAAGGAGAGACAAAAGGGACAATGAGCCTTGAGCTTTCTGTTACTGTATTCTCCCTTATATGGGGGTCTACTCTCATGCAGTAGGGTGCACTTCTTTTCCTTTTCCTTGGGTCAAACTTGTTCTGCTGAGTGTTTCTTCTCCTATCTTTAATAAATGTGAAACCTTGCTATCTTTGTGCTCTTCTTGAGCAGTTCCTTCCTCAGGAGAGCAAGAACATAAAAACCACTTCTTGAAGAAGATTTCAGCATCCAAGATCAGGCAACAGTTTCTTTATTTCATATAAATGTATAAGTCTATCAAACATGTGGAGATAGCATTGGTCGGTGTGTGCCTCTTCCATAAATGGCAAAACATTCCTAAGAAAATTATACTTATTCCTATGTGGAAATATAGTTTATTCTTAACTGCTACCCATTAATTCAACATATGAGTTTTATTTAGAACACTTAGCCCTTCCTTTATTGGTGTGCATTTATATACTTGTTTTCAAACTCCCTCACTTTAATTTTCATAAATAGTGCTGAACTGTACATCTTGGTATATGTCTTTTTAGGCACAAGCAAATATGTTTATTCAGGATGGATTTGAAAAGCAGCACAACTAGGGTGTGAGAAAGTAGTTTCAAATTTCTAATAAATTAAACTGTTCCCTAAAATGTTCCTATTTAGCTACATTCCTACCAACAATATGAGAGTTTATATATCCCACAGTCTGTCGATACTTGATATCTGATGTCCAGAAGACCAGACAGGCTGATAGACATGCAGAGGCATCTTGTTGTTGTTTTGATTCCGCTTTCTTGGTTACTAGCAAATTTGCATATTGTTGCCTCTTTTGTGATTTATCGTTTTATATTCTTTCCTGGTTTTTCTACTGTGTCTGGTTTCTCCCTTACTGATTTAGAAATCTCTTATTATAGTCTCAATACTAATCTGTCATTTGCTTTATATGTTGTAGACATTTTCTCCAGCTTGTCAGTTGTCTTTTAACTGTTTTTATTAAAAAAAAAATAGTGTCACACATACTCTTTTGGAAAGAGGATAAGACTGAGCCAGATGCAGAAACAGGGATTTAAATTTTAGCATTTGTTCTTAATCATTTTCCAAGTGCTCCACACTGAGCCAGGCTCTGTGGAAAAAACAAAGATGAACTCATTGGACATGGAATATGTCTTCAAAGGGCTCATGATAGGGTGTGGAAGAGGGAAACACGGGCCAGCAGTTGTTAATAGAGGTGGCCCAAGTCAGAACATAAAGGGGTAAGGACAGCCATACAACTTGTTGTAGACTGGTGAAGGGATCTATTCCTTACCAGCTACACATGAATGTGTACCCCAAATTTCATGTGTTGAAAAATGAATCCCCCCATCACTTCTTGGCCTTTGGGCTAAGATCAAAGGAAAAATTAATCCCCAGATTCATATGTCAGTGGTGTTTGGAGGTGGGACCTTTGGAGAGTTATTGGATGATGATTATGCCTCCTGAATTACAAGCATGAGTTAATGCATTGGGACTTATATTAAAAGAGTGGTTCTGTCCTGTTGCTAGAGCTGTCTCACCATACAATGCCCTCTACCATATTATGATACAACCAGGAAATCTGTACCAGATGGCAGCTTAGTGTTCTTGGACTTTCTAGCATCCAAAACCATAAACTATTTAAACTTAGCAAGAAAGCATAGACTAAGGCACTGTCTGAGAAGGCTAATGTATATAGTGGATAACTAACTATATAACTTAAATCCATGCTGGGATGAGTTTATTTAATAATGTTCATCTTAACCAGGGAATAGGGGCATAAAGATCGGATTTAGCCCATCTTATCCTTGAAAATTACTCATGAATACAGGCATTGCCTTGGGAATAATATGTTCCAGAATGTTTTGATAAAGCCAGATTGATGATGATGATGATGATGATGATGATTATTTCTTAGATTCAGTATTGGAAGATGTAGTTATTTTTGCATTTAGGAACTAAATTGAAGGTAGACTAGTTTTCATTATATTCCAAAATCATATTCAGGCAGATTAATTAAATCACAAGAAACATATCCAGAGCAACTGAAATGAGGGTGCATGCATATGGCCCTTCCTCTCTGACTCTGGGAAATACAGCATGAAGTAGCAGACAGAATGGTGTCAGCATGGGTGCTATGCTCTCTCTCCTGCACCTCCTAAGTCACAGTCTCACACTGGGGAATTTTCATAAATTCAATGTGAAAGAGTCTTACTAGATTACAGTTCCAAAACATACTCCAAACTCTTCTACTCTGCCCCAGCTTGAGTAGATAACACCTTCTCAAGCGTGGATCACTCACCATGTGTGTCCTGTGCCCTCACGTGAGGAGTGCCTTGAAGAGACTGATGTTCTAGTCTAATGGTTGAACGTGTCACCGGCAGCCCTGGGGAGCAACTATAATGGGCTCTAGAGCAGGACTGGAAGGGTGCGTGATGGGCACCTACTTTCCTTTTTGACTAATGGAGAAAGACTTTGAAGAAGGAGGCAGAATAGAAAAACTTTAATCTTGGGAGTCAGGAGAATAATCCCTCGTCTATCAGCTCTAATCTCTAAGAGTGTTTCCCTTCCAGCCCTAGTAAATGGCACAGTGTATGAGTTCCCTTGGTCTGTGTGATAAATTATCATAAATATGAACTTAAATTTATTCTCTGACAGCCATGGGAATCAAAAATCTGAACCCAAGGTGCTGGCAGTGCCTTGCTTCTCCCGGCTTCTGGTGGCTCTTGGTGTTGCTTGGCTTACATAGCATCATTCCAATCTTTGCACATGACTTCCTCCTCTCTCTGTCATTTATGTGGACAAAAATCATTGAATTTAGGACCCACCCTAAATCCAGAATGATTTCAAAACCCTTAATTTAATCATACCCACAAATGATCTTAGATGTGATGTGGGTGTGGATTGCTCTAACAATATGGGGATCCCCAAAGAAGATAAGTCTTTCTGCAGCTGGATACAGGAAAAGTTTCAGGGCAAGGCCATGAGGATGCATAAAGAATACAGTTCCTGGAAGTGCTGTGTGGGAGGCACAGCAAGGAAGACATGGAGACCTACGTCTCTAGGAAGACAGAAACCTGTACCTGTTTGGTGGAGAAAAGCAAAAGGAATTGATTGGAAAGTCAAAGCATGAGGGAAAACACTGGGGAGCCAGCCTGAAGAACCACTGACATGAGTGGCTCTGGAAGTCTAAGCAAGAGGAGCACTCATCAACATCTCTGGTTCCACTGGCAGGAGGATGATCTCTGGGAAGGCTGGGATATACAGCTTCTGTATGGTGGTTAGGGTTCCAGAGACAGAGCATCCCACTGGTCTTGGTCTTGCTTGTGCTGCCTGTTCCTCCCCTTGCCACCCACTATTTGGCTGTATTAAGGCAGAGCCCTTTTACTAAATGGCCTGTTGTTCCGTCAGGTGAAAAGAAGGGTCCCTTTGCAAGTGGATATTGGGGTACTTCCTGTTAGCTGAGGCACTGTTTAGAGATCCGAGTTAAGGGAACAGGCAAGAATAGTAGAGCCTCCATAGGACGGCAGCGATGGGATCCATGACCATCTTTGGTCCTGAAGGAGCAAGACTGAGAGTTGGTAGGACCTGGGAGATGTAGAAGAGGCTGTCTGGACAGGAGCTGAGGCGGGGGTCAGAGGGAAAGGCCACTGAAAACCAGAAAATGGGCAGGAGGGAACAGGGGTTTAAATATGTACACCTACCTCTCAGGCCCTCCCAAGCCTCTCTGGTGCTTTCCAGGAGAAGCCCAGGGAAGAAAAGCAGGTGGTGATGTAATCTGTATGCTCAGCCTTCAAGGGCACCAAGCAAAGCAAAGCAAAGCAGAGAATGGATTCACAGCCCTGACATGGGGGCTGTTATCAGAAGAAGGTGGAATAGACACCAGCTAGTCCACAGATGTATCCAGGATACCAGGAGAAAAACACCACGGAAGGACCAAGGGTTAGAAGAGGAAGGAACAGAGTTTCCTAGCTTTGGGGGAAAAAAGCAAAGACAATAAAGATGAAACCTAGAGCCACATGAGGTAAGAGTTTCAGTTGTTTGAAAATAGATGGCTTGGCTTCTTGTTTTTAAAAGCCTGGTTTCATTAAGGTGATTGTATCCCATACATTTAGGTGCCTTTTCTCCCTATGGAGAAACGGATGCAGGGGTATAGTTTTGAGGCAGTTGGCCCCAAGGGATGTCCAGCTGAGTACCGTTGACAGAAAATTAACTCTTTATCTTTGTCAATATGTGGAATATTGGAAACTATAATGCAACAGTGTGGGCCAGTTTGTCACCACCCCCATCTGTAATGAATGAAAGCTAATTGGAATCCTAGTGCAGTAACAGCCATAAAAGCAAGGCTCTTAGCTGAGATCAAGAGAAAGCACCACTTTAGCTATTACACTTCCTTTACCTGTCAAAGGAAGGAGGCTCTGGCCAAAGACTCGGTCCTTGGCAAGTCTAGGTGAAATGACATCAGTGGGTCTAAGCTTGATGGCTCGGAGGAAAAAGCACATCATGTCTTCCAGCCCATGTTACCTTGGTGCTCTGCAGTTTGGGACATGCATTCACAACTGTTTTTTCATTGATCCTCCTGGGTAACATTATCTTCTCTCTTCCACAGCTTGAAAGCTGAAGTTAAAGAGGTTCCTGTAGCTCATCTTGTAGATTGGCTTTTCCTAGGAGTTGACTCTAACACAAGACTACCAGTAGTCATTTGGAAGATGATCTCAGGACATACTGGTGTGGGATGGAGAAGCAAGAGCAAAGGCAAGAATGCCCGTTCAGAGGATCGACAATTTCCCTGCGGGCAGGACCTTAGTCACATTGGAGATTGCTGGGAAATAGTGGGAATGAGCTTCCGTGTTGTCTTAATCAAAGGCAAGGGAGCTGGAGGATGCATCCTAAATCTGCAATTTGTTCTTTACTCCAGGGCTACAGCTCCCCAGAATAAGGAAACACTTACTTAGCTAAGAGAAAGCCCTTGGCCCTACACCAGAGGAGGTAGTGCTGCTATGTGAGTGTAGAGGAAACCCGAGGTAGACTTTGTGCCAGTGAGTGGGACCAGTGTATCCAGACACTGCTCACCCAGAGTAGCCTGTCTCAGCATGCCCAGCCCACTTTGTCTTTTCTAAGGCTCCTCTTCTGCTAAATATGGTTGGCTTTCTTCTGGCCAATGATATGTAACACAACACTCTCTAGGGGCTTCTGGGAAAGATTTCCCCCCTCTTTTGATAACAAAAGAGTGAGACACACACACACAAAGGAGACCTCTCACTCTGGCCTTCTGTGTTTCTTGCTTTTAGGCTGACCACTCACGTGAACTCATGAGGCCTCAGGCAGTGACATCAGTAGGGACCATGAGAGTAAAGACCCTGACATCATTTATCTTCTGAGCCAATACCACAACTGTATACATCCAGACTTACTCTAAGGTTCACAATAAATGTACATGTGACTTAAATTACTATTAGTTGGATGTTCTGTTACTTGCAGCTACATGTATTTCTTCCAGGAAATTTGACGGGTGTTTTTTGGTCTCTGAATGCAAATAGAAATCCATATTATATCTGTTTTCGTTTAACTTTTCACTCTCTTTCTGCTAGATACTATGAAATGTTAAGACCCCTTTTATTCTTAACTCTCAAGGAAGCTCAGGCAAGAAGATCCCAAATTTGAGCCCAGTCTGGGAACTTTGCAACTTAGCCAAAATAAAACACAAAACAAAAAGCCTGCCTCTTTCCTTAAAATTTCTGAATAATCAAAATTAGGGTGGTTGCTTAGGCAGATATAAGCCTATGTCATTTATGATGATGAAATAATAGGTATAAATTTAGTGTGAGATGAAATAAATAAGTCAATTCTTTTACTTTTGCAGTTTTACAACTACTTGACAGTTAGCTGTTATTTCTTATCCATCCCCATTGGCTGCCTCCAGAATTTGTTTTTTTTAGCACCAGGTATTGAACTTGGGTCCTTATGCTTCCAAGGTAGGTGCAGTACCACTTGAGCTAAATCCCCAGCCCTGCCTGCAGATTTTTTAAAAGTACTCACAGGGATACACATAACCAACGTCAGCTGTATTTCATACATTTTCACCCTCACTTAGCTCTCTGGGCAGATGCAGTATAAAATATTCCTTATCCCTTTGGCTCAGACACCTGTGTTGAGCCAGTTACCACGGTGCATGTCTGGATGTACTATCTTCTTGATGACAAACTTACAGATTTTTTTTTGAGGGTTCAAGAACAAGCTTCTTGAAGCTCACACCATGAATGTGTTTGTGAAGATTGGTGGTGAACCTACAATGGTGAGACTTAAGACTTTTGAACTGCATAGTTTTGCAAAAACTACACACATTAAGTAGATGTGTATGTTAATAATTTGAATTTGGCCTTTTCATGGACTCGTGATGCATTAAAATACTGCCTTGTGGCTGTTGGGAGTAGCAGGAGGGAGAAGCTCCTAGCCAACACACTCAGTAGAGGAAACAAACCATTGTTCTCTAGTGAGCTAGGCTGTGCAGCTAGGTTATTGGTGGGTTAGGTATATGCAATGTAAATGCACTTGAATATTTTCAGTTTGCACAGAATTGTGGGAATGTGGCCCCATTCAACTCCCAGGAGCTTCTGAATTCTCCAGTCACTCCTCAGATAGGCTTGTTTTTCTCTCTGTTCTATAAGAGCTCATCTGAAAGACTAAGTTATTTTAATGAATTAATTTCTATCCTCCCCCTACAGTTCTCTTTACCTTTCTCTTTTATCTAAAGTTTATTCTGATATAGAATTTCTCCTGTAGACCCCCCCAGCCCCCAAATAATTTAAGAATCATATGTAGCACAGATAAGCACAAACATGGAAGGAAGGAACAGAATACGTGGAGCAGAAATCAAGTCCAAGATCAGTAAGAAGACACACAGAACTAGAAACGAATCCTTACTAAGAGATGACGGAGAATTGGTTATTTAAGGAGACTGGCAGCAAGCCTCAGAATGAGGGCAATGTTAGAGTCAGGAGTTGTTAAAAATTGAATTCTTTCAACTTCTCAAGTTTATGTAGAAGCCCTAAACTACCCAGTGTGATGAGATTTGCAGGTGGACACTTGTGGAGATAATGAAGATTAGATGATACTATGAGTGTGCGCTCATGGACTCAATGAGATGAGTGCCTTTCCAAGAAAAGACATGGAGGGGGACCTCTTCTTCACTCTCACCTTCCCCTTCCTGCTAGATGAGAACACAAGAGAGAGCAATAATTATCTAGCAGACAGCAAGAGAGGTCTCATTAGAAAAAATTGTGACACCTTAATGTTCGACTCCTGAGCTGTGAGAAAATAGATTCCTGTTGTTTAAGCTGCCCACCTGACACTATTTTGTTATGCCAACTCAAGCTAAGGCAGCAGTCATGGATTTAAATAAAAGTTCATCCAAGCACAGACACTGGGGTCCACGGTAAGACCTTTTGTCTGCCTGAGCCCAAGTCTTCTTTCTAACAAAGGGAAAGAGCTGTGTTACTTTTTTTTTTTCTTTCTTTCTTTTTTTTTTTTAGACAGGGTCTTGCTTTGTAGTTCAGGCTGGCCCTGAGCTCACTATGTAGCTCAGGCAAGCCTCAAACTCAGCAATCCTCCTGTCCCTGCCTCCCAAGTGCTGAAATTACAGGCCTGAGCCACCATGCCCAGCACTGTGGTATGTGGTAATGATTGCTGGTATGAGTGAGTCACCATTCCCAGTGTTGTATGTGGCCAGGGATAAACCAGGGACCTTGTGCTTGCTGTGCAGGCACTGGAACCACTGAGCTAAATCTCCGGCCCTGTATTACTTTTGATATACTAGGTTTCTAATAATTTTCTGAGTCCTCATTTTCAGGATAGATTTTCTTTTATATACTGTATCTTTCTGTCTCCAAACTGAGCACATCTCCAAACTGAACATATCTCCAAACTTGATTGTAATTAAAAGTTGCAGTCAGGAACTTTCCATGTCACTTTGTTCTAAATATTGGTTCGGAAAAGGTTCAGAGATAACAAATAAATCAACCATATCAGCAATGGCTTCCATTTATTTGAAAGTCTTTGAGGGCTGTAAAAGCAAGCAGCATGTTAATATGACATTTACAAATCATCCCCAACCACTCTCTAATTAACTTATTGTGTGCTTTCTCTAAACTACACAGAATTAGAGGGGAAACACTTATTTGTTCTGTTGCTAAGCAACCACCATAATTTGCATAGTAAAAAAATCATCAATATATTTAAGCTACAATCCTATCTATATATAACAGTCAGATTTGAAACTTGACATCAAAGCCTTAGCATTGCTCTTTTCTCTGTTCATCAGTGAGCAGCTCAAAGAAACAGTGAGTTGTACCTAATACATAGTATTATTGAGGCGTTCCATACACTTTCTGTTATTTTCTTATCTATCTATTTCCATGCTGGGGTTTAAACCCAGAGCCTTGGGCATGCTTGGCAAGTGTCTACCACTTGAGTTATAGTTCCCAGTTTTGTTCAATTCATGGTTACCAGAAATAGTGAGGGTCTTGGAGAAGACTGTCCTACTACCTCCCATATCACGGTCTGCAAATGGAGTGTTTCTCAAGGACAGACCACAGCTATGGAGCTGCATGTTATTGTGGAATATAAAGGAGAAATAAAACAAGACAGGGGCCTGTCACTCAGCAAGGAGGATGAGCCAGGTTTAAGAGCTGTCACAAAGTGTGCTGTACTCCTAGAGGAAACTGGAGATGGTGACAAGGCCAGAGAGGGTTAGATTTAATCACCATATGGGCCATTCCTGTGCAGGAGGTACAGCAGAGCACTGGCTTAGGAGTCCCAGAGTCAAAGTACGAATTCCAGTCCCAACACTCATTAAAATGGATAAGTTTAAAAAATATTCCTGGAGCCTTGATTCTACCATTTATATAAAGAAAGATGATAACACGTGCTTTATCTGGGCTATTAGAACACTGGGGGTGATCAGATCAGATAGTATATGTGGAATTTTTGTTCTGAAACTAGAGACTGGTTCTGTAATAAATGCTCATTAAACAATATATAGCATCTCCCAAATATAGTTCTTATAAACCTTTCCCTGTAACTTGCACAATCAAAACAATAAATGAGATTTTTCTTTAATTTTTTAGCATGCACATTTGTGGTTGGAGTTTTGGGATTTTTTTTCTTCTTGCTTTGATTAAGGGTATATACAGTTTTGCATCTTTTTAATTTAGTAATATCACATAAGTACTTTGCATCATTAAAATGGTCATCCAAAACCCACATTAACTTAAATAGTCTTCTATTATTGAACTTTGTTATAAACATTGTGCTATTCCAAAACTCAGTCGTGACATCCATGTGTTTTAATGCTTTGATTAAAATACATATTTACTCTTTTTTCTTTTGAAGTCATTTTCAGGGAGTGTGGAATTACTGAGTCAATGCCATGATTCTAATTTGTAAAATGCTTTTTAAACTCATAAAATGCTGTGCAAATGTAGGGGCTGCTTACGGCTCCCATTTATCAAGTTCTTCCTGCAGTAGGCAAAGAACCATACTGCGTGCCTTGGGAACAGCTCACAGAGTGTCTAGGAATCCTTCTGTCAGTCCTAAAGATACCAATACGTTAATAAGAGTGGTAGAAATGAAATCTGCAGAAACCCAGCCTTCCAAGAGCTCTCCCTCTGGACTGGAGAATGACATCTCCATAAGTAATGACCAAATAAATCCTCAGCCCAACCAGTTATAAGCTGCACTACCTTGGGCAAGAGACTGCATCTCTTTGTGCCTCTTTTCCCATCTGAAAACGAGGGGCTAAGATGCACTCTTCAGTCTTCCCAATTCTGAAAATTATGTGATTCTGTCCCGGATGTGGTCTGTGTTTTTTTAGTGAGATTTCTGAATAGCTATATGCTGCTCAGACTGACATCTTTTAGCCTCAATGTGTGTAAGATGATAATGAATGGACAGGGCCCAGAGCAGGCAAATGTCCTGGCTGGATTCTCTGGATAGGGGACAAACTGCTAGACTGGGGACAGTTTGTCTAGAAAGGACACATTCGATCTTTAGGCTGTTGGTCCAAGATCTTTCCATGCCAGAGCTCAGTGTTTTCACAGGATGTGTGTCTCCCTATGGACATCTGCTTCTTTTTCTGGCTCTGGGAAGAATGAATCCTAAGTAATTCCCCTAAATAAATAAAATAGATTTCAGTTTCCCAATGAAAGAAAATGAAAGCATCAGCAAGGCCTAAAAATGAAGATGCTTTCATGCCCCAAGTATAAACAAAACTAGAATATCTTATTCCATGGACTACAATGAGGCATAGAAACGGGTCATATACACGACTTAACTACTATCTTTGCTTCTAAAATACTTGAAAACGGTGAAACTCAGTCATTGCAAGTATTAAATTTGAGCCTATGTTCGTGCCTACCATTTCATTTCAGTTTCAACGGGGGAGGTATCCAAATATTGCTTCAGCAATTTCTGTAAATATTATTATTATGATGCTACTCCTTTCACTCAAATAAGACATCTTGTTCTCTGTGTGGTTCAACAGCTTTCTTATTTTATGAAGAAAAGGACAAGAAAACCCCAGTAATTCTTATCTCACTTATTTCTCAGGGAAGGAGGAATGAGATGGGGCTGAGACGGCTCCGGCTACTCCACTTTCTGTCTCGCCTTTTTCTCCTTGAACGTGGGTTTCCTCATAATGGAAACAAAGAGCTGCCTTTTTTACTTAGGAACTGTAGCTCTCATGCTTCCTGTGATGCTGTGTCCTCGCTGCTGAATGCGGAATGGGTGGAGATACTCCTTACAGCTAAGAAGATAAGTAACCAACAAAGTTTCAGATCAGAAGGAGAGGGAGGCAGCCATGTTTTGGGCCCTGATGTGCGTCTCTGTGTCTGTGTCCCTTGTTTCACGCTTGTCCTATCTTCTACTAAAGGGGAAGTATTTTCCCCTGGCTTTGCCTTTGGGCTCAGCCCTGTGACTTGGGATATTCCCAGTCAGGACGACCTCGTGACTTGAAATATGCTCTTGTGGCTGTGCTTGTCAAATTAGGTTTCGTCTGCTTTTCTGCCACGACCCTAGGAAGATCATGCCTCGGCTGGCCTGCTGGTCCCAGGAGGAGAATAAGGGACGTGTGTGGTGGGGACAGCCCATCTCAGCTGCTGCGGCCCACGCCAACCCCCGCCAAATACTCCCAGAGTTACAAGCTGTAGTGCATGATTGCTGTTTTAAGCCCCTGAGCTTTGGCATGGCTCACTCTGCAGCATTATGCGCCAATCACAAACTAATAAAATATCTTTTTTGAAAGGAGACTATAGTGCCCAGAAACAACATATACACTATCTTTGTTTCTTGTAAAATATAGCCATTAAGATTTCCTGCACAACAGTCTGGCCGAAGTGGGTTGTCCCTGTCATCAGGCACAGGAACTCCTCTAGGCCCTATTCCCCATGTCAGTGACACGGCCCCTGTGCGGGCAGATGTGCCCTGAGGATGCCCACGGGCTCACATGGAAAACACGGACCCCTCTGCCTGTGCCTCAGTGCTCCAGCAGAGCAGCTGGTGTCAGCTTAGTGTGTTCTGTGAGCTCCTATGCAACTCACACCACACACGACAGCATCGAGCTGGAAAAAGCGGTCAAGCTGGGCAGTCGGCTCCGCTCGCCCAATAGACACAGCACGTGGAGGGCAACACTCGTTTGTGGGCCGCCCAGACAATACAGCTGCTCTAAGCCTTTGATTAAAGTTGAAGAATTTAGTCCTTTCTCCCTGTTCTTTACACCCTTCTGACGTTTGTAGATGTTCCCCACCAGGACTGCTATGTTATTGGCACTTTTCGGAGCCCAAATAATCTGCATTTTTAATGAAAAATTAGAAGGTTTGGAGCTGATGGGTCCTTTGAGAAGCAACAACTGTTTGGATAACAACTTTGTACTGGCAGCAGGTGTTTTTTCTTGTTTGTTTATTTCCCTTTATGGAAGTGATAATAACTTTCTTTTAAAGATCAATTTATTTTGAAAAAGAAGTCTAAAGAGAAAATTAAGGGAAATATCATAAAAGAGATGTTTGGGGCCAGGTAGAAGCTGTTATTTAAATGATGTTTGGAAAATCACAGAGCTAATAAATACTTAAGTGATTAAAGCAAGAATAAAGTGAAAACTAAAGATTTTATTCGGTTTGCTAACACATTGAGTCTGACTCGACACCACTATTGATTTGCTCTCTCCCATCCCCAAAATTGGCAGTGTTACTGTCCATAAGCATAAGGAACGTTTCTTAAAAGATCAGCGTAGTGCCGGGTGTGGTGGCTCACATCTGTAATCCCAGCACTCGGGAGGCAGAGACAGGAGGATTGCTGAGTTCGAGGCTTGCCTGGGCTACATAGTGAGCTGTGGGCCAGCCTGAACTACAAAGCGAAACCCTGTCTCAAAAAAAAAAAAAAGATCAGTGTAGCATTTCTCGTTTCAACACCAATGGCACTGACAACTGGCCCTTTGTGGTACTCTGGAGAGAGAGAAAAAAAATACAGAATTTGTGTTTTCCAATTTTATTGAAGCCAGCAAAAACCAGTGGCACACATGCCAGACATACAGGGGGACACCCACGACTCCAAACAGGCTGGAAAACTGGACCAAATTTGTCTCTGCATCTACAATTATCAATTTCAAATCCGGGGAAAATGTGTAGAGAGGAGAAGCCGGGAGAAACGGTGTTTTCATCTCTCTGCGCAAACAGCCATTGTTCGAGGCCAATCGGCATGACTGGTGGTTGCTTCTTCCTGAGGATCCCACTCCAGTCTGGGAGCATCTGCTGTACATTTTTCATTTCTTTCTCATTTTGAGCAATTTGCCTCCTCAGCTCCATTTCCTTGTGGCTTCCTGGAGCTCCCATGACAAACCACCACATTCTGTTCCTGTCCTTTCAGGCCCCGAAGGGCACCAGAGAACACACGAAATTTGTTTCTAATTTTGTGTCTGCCAAAACATTCCTGGGGTAACAATACAAGCATATAAAAATAAGATGCACCATCCCTCTAATTCCGCAAAATAAACAATTCCAAAAGGAAATCAAACACAGTCCTCAAAAAATGCGGCATCAATACTTTTACACCCATTCCCCTTTTTCTAAGCTGGTGAAAACTTGTTCCTGAATTATGATTGAGATCACGTACTTACTCTTTTATGTTTACAAAGAAATGATCATGACATAAGCAAATGAAAAGAAACACAGAGGCTTTCTTCTAAGTTTCATGTTTTGTAAAATGAAGGTCCCTAAGGACAGTTTAAGGGAATGCGGAATCCAATTTCCTCACTGGTGTTAGGAGTTTTATTTTTAACTTAACTACTCAAAAAAAGAGAGAGAGAGAGAGAGAGAGAGAGAGATGTTTGCCATGTACCCACAATTGGAATACACAGAGACAAAATAGAATCATCTCTCCATTTTCATTTTTAGATAGTTCAGGGTAAGTTAGAGTTCTGAATTCCTGAATCTTGGCCAAGGTGATGTCATTAGATCTATAATGAAAACAGTATCACTGAGAGAATTAATTCATTATGGTGGAATTAAGTTAAACCCTTTATGATGTGCCATTAAGCCCCCCTACTAACTGGCTTGCACCAACCTGAGTGAAGCACGTTCACATACAAAAATGAAAAACAAGTTCCAATCTCAAACCTTGGAGAATATTAGGGAGCTTTCAAAGTTAAAGTCATTTAACAATTTAAAATATTTATAAATCTCATGGTGTTCAGCATCTTATAATGCCTTGTATACTGCAGAGGCCAAATGCCTTGTGGTTTCTGTGACATCTTTGCCCAGGGGAGTACAATTTGCAGTGTAAATCATTATTACACATCTCATAAATGTTTTTGCCCCGTTACTTAGTTCCTACAATAACCAAACCAGCACAAGAGTTCAATTAATTCTCAAAGTATTATTCTACTCAGGCCAGATAAGATAAAACAGCATTGCCAGAGTTGGAAGCAATTTGGTCAATATTTTCAGAATATTTCTAATTCTCAAATTTACCATGTAATCAAGAAGTATTTATTTTGCTAGGTTCTGGGTAGAGAAATAAACAAGTAGAATATGTTCTTAGTCCTCTAAGATTTTACAAAGTTCTGTTCAGAGCCATGCCATTTGTATAGAGATCTATCCCCTAGGACCTGTGCAGAAGAGCACAGAACCATTAGCCAGGTACTTAGAAAAGCTATTTTTGCTTCTGGAACCAAATTTCTGCTGAGTCCAGGGAAACTCCTTACTTCCTCTCTGTATCCGGGCTCACCACATGCTTATGAAGGATGATTGCTTATGGGGGGACTGGGTTTCTCAGAGGGAAAAAAATTATGATGGTATTCAGCACGAAAACGTGCATATAAATAATTTTTTAAAAAAATGTATAGATTTCTGCTTCAAAAATTAGGTCATTTAATATTGGTGAAACAATTCGTAATTTCCAATGATAACTAAAAAGTAATCACAATTTGTGTCTGAAGCATCTTGCTTCGAACATATGGCTAGTAAGTGAATTTTCCTGAGCTCAGTAGAATGACTTCAATTTGTATAGTTTCTATCGAAGCTGGCTGTCAGAAAAAAGTTGTAACAGTCACTCTCTGTCATTAATGATGACCAGCCAGCTTCTTTGTCTGGAATGCTCATCAGAGCTCATCGCTGGCTGTGCAAGACTTTTATGTTATCACCTTACACAAAAAGAAATTTAATTCTTTTTTTAATTTTTAGAGATTGGCTTTCATTACAACACACATTACCCAAATTCTTGAAACAATGAAAAGAATTCCAAGGCCCCACCAATGACCTGTTTCTTGCTTTATGCAATATTGATAGGACAACCCCGTGGGCAACAAAAGAATTCTGATGGTGCCTTGGTTTTCTTTGTAATGGGATTTGGCCAGGATCAGGAAAACCATGTATTTATTTTTTATTTATTTAAACTGTATAGTTTGTTTACTTCACAAAGCTTTGAGGTGGCTTGCCAAAACAAAACACACACACACACAAAACAAAAAAAACAAAACCAAAAAATACCCGTACACTTCAAGAGAGGTACAGACATAAAAGTAAAATGTTTTAAACAGTCAAAAAGAAAATAATCACGTACATGACTAGTGAGGCAAATACTGTGGCTATTATTGCAGATTAAATGAATTGACGTGTAGCATTTCCTGTTCAAGAAATAGGCAGGATTGAAAGCGCTGCTGGTCTTCAGTAAAACCCACCAATTATTTGTTTTCGGCTGGCAATCATTTCAGTTGGCTGATGCTCATGCTGTAATAGGTATTAAATACTTTTTTATCATCACTCCAGGAGCCAGGCGGAGAATAAGCACATGAGACACTGAAGTAGTTCTCAGTATTTGCATACTGCATTCCCCACAGCCATATCACCTGCAGCATTCAGTTAATATCTATTTGAAATACACAGAAAACATATTCATGTTTTCCCTTTAAGCGACGGCCTGCTAAGTGCCCTCTATCAGCAAAAAGAGGCAAGGACTTGATCCTTCTTTGGATTCTATTTTCTTCGATAGGAGAAGCGTGTATAAAAGGCATGACTTGAGTGATGTTCACTAAAAGTATGATTTTTGTTCCTAGCACGGTTTTTACAACTGCCTTTTAAGTAACTTGAGACTCAGCTGTGGTCTGTTGAAGTGTAGGCCAATACTACACAGTGTTTCTCTCAAGTTTGAAGTAAACGGGGGGCGAGGTGGAGAGAATTTCTTTCCTTCTCTCTAATTTTCCTCATATTTAAGTTTCTCACCTTTAGGAGAGTTCATGGAGCTAATTGTGTGATTCTCTTGTGTGGAGAAAGGGAGAGTTGTCTGCTTTCTCTTCAAATTGCTTGGCCCTCAATCAACATCACCATAAAAGTGACATACGAATATTAAATCCAAATATTTTATTGGTACAGATAAATATGATTTGTAAAAAGAGTCAAATTAACAATCCATTACATACTAATGGGCTCTAATCAATAAGTTTAATTTGACTAAAAGGAGAAGGGAGGGGGGAAGAAAAGAGACTCAATTACACCCAAATGGTGCAATTTAAGAATAAAAAGGTGACTGACTTCTACAACTTTCAAACTGTATTTTGATTTGAGGCTTATGGATCTAGGCTTGGGCCATGTTCACACTGGATTTCTGTCTGTGGTTTACACACTCTTATTTCCAATTATTTTTCTTTGAAAAACACTGCTTTAAATATTTTTTTAAAGCATGGAGTTATGGGAACAAACAAACAAGCTCCCAAGTCACATTTTCTTTAGGTTGTAAAAAACATAAAAAATAAATCAGAACACCTAAACTCGAGTCTTTCATCTACTTCCCTGTGTTATCTTTCTCCTTCCCTTCTTCCTCCGTGGCTGTCTGGACTGGAGGCTCTTGAGTCTTTCTCGTCTCTGTTTGTGTCTTAATGAATCCTGAAGCCCTATGTGCTATTACTTGGTATGCTGCGGAAATTCCACAGCTTGGTTTTTCTTCTTAATCATCTAAGTCATCCCTTTTAACTGTAATATAATATTCCACGGTGTGACTCAGTCACTTTTTCCTTTTTCTCCTCCTCCCTGCCTTCCTTCTGTCTCCCTCCCTGCCTCTCTGCTTTCCTTCCTTTTTCATTCTACAACTGATGGTCAGTTAGGATATGCCAACTTATTAAAGTTATTCTGACCTTGATTGAGGAAACGGTACTGGGGTCCCTTCCTTTCTGGGGTAGATTGCAGTCTCCCTTACTGTGAGGTCTACATTCCTGCATCTGGGCCTCAAAAACAGAAGGAGCAAAGAGAAAAAGAGGGAGAAAGGAAGGAAGGGTGGGAGGGAAGGAAAGAGGGGAGGGAGGGAGGATGAGGAAGGAGGGAAGGAGGGAAGGAGGGAAGGAGGGAAGGAGGGAAGGAGGGAAGACACCCACCATCCCTTGCCTTCCTTTGGCAGTAGCTTGTGTTTCACGCAGGAAGTGGACCGTTGGCAGTTAGCCCCACCCAGCAAGGCCTTTGAGCACAAAAACGCTCTCTTTTCTCTTCAGAAGCCCGAACAAGGCCCGCCATCAGAAGCCCGAATAAAGAGGGAAGCAGCCCAGGCCTCTCTCCCGCTCTGGCCGCCGGCCCATCCGTAATTCTGGTGTCAGCCTGCTCCCTAGCGTCGCGCGCCCGCGCAGCAGCTGACAGCCGGCAGCCCTCGCAGCCCCAGCGCCTCCCGCAGAAGGGAACAAAGCCCAGAGGACTCTCCCGCTATCTTCTGGGTGGCAAGGAAATCTCAATTATACACCCAAGGGATGTGGTTTGTGAAAAACTAGAAAGAATGTTTAAATTGTATACGTAAATTGTTTTGTTTTACAAGCTGGGGTAAATCAGCACATTTGCAGCCCATATTTATCTGATCCACTCCGTAAGTCTCTGTTTGAATGCGTGCCATTGATGTGGGGTAGATGCCTATGCAAAACATAACCGACCCCTAAATTCAATTAGGACGTTCAGGGGATGGAAATTTTGCTTTGGGGTTCGGCATGACTGCTGAGAACTTCTCGGAATAGTTCCTTGGCTGTAACTGAAGATTAAAATCGAGGGATAAAATTTCCAGCATGCTGGGTACTTGGAACACAGGTTTGGCCTAGCCTCTTAAGAGAAAGGAGATGCCCCCCTGTAGTTGATTTCTAGCATCTATCTACACATCCCTCTATCCATCCATCATCTATATGCTTCATCCTCATGTGCTACATTCATGTAGGACGATTAATGTTCTACACCCCAATGGCAATAAGCGGTGTAAGATGAGAATATATTATTACATGGGATGAAATGTAAGCTGGGAAAAATGTTCACAAAAAAATAACTGCAAACACAGAGTTTTTATCTTCAGAATTTTTTATCGTGTAATATCTCGACACACATACCCCAGAGATGGGGCTGATGAAAATGTAGGCGTTTTCAACCTGTTTGTATCAACTGTGTTTTTTTAATATATATAAATAAAGGTAAGTCACAGCTAGAGGTCATGTGATCAGAAAAGTTGGAGGCTGTGCCGGAGCTGCACAGAAATAATCCAGCTTTCACCAGAGGCTGTGGAACCCTAATCACTGATAAGGGCCGCCCAGGGCCGGCCGAGTGGCCCCACTTCAGATCGATGTGGCATTTACACTTTGAGCAAGCCCCCCACTCCGGCCAGCACTTATGGCAAGATAACTAATAGCCCCCTGAGTTATAGATTCTGAGCCAAAGGTAACACTACATAATGGAAGTCAAGGTCACCCATAATACAGTAGCTTATATAACAAAGGGGATTATTACTGCAATTACCGTCCTGTTGGAAAGATTTTATAAGTTTTCATCATTTTAATTCTTAAATCTTTCTCTTGCCAGTGAAGTTTAAAATGTGCAATTTATGATGGAGGAATAAAAACTCTCCCACACCACTACAAAAGCTTTCTCTTCAGAGCATCCCAGGTGGCTTCTACTGAGGTTGAGAGAGGAGACAGAGGCGACCCCACTGGCCAGTGAGACCTCAAAAAATCCCCCTGGGCTGGATGTGTCTCCTCTGTGTTATTCTCACCGAGGCCACGCCAACTATATTAAAATAAACTCCTGTCACACATTACATGTAATTTTTCAGCTGTAAAAATGGGCATTTTTTATGGTTTGTATATAACAGCATTATTCATCTTCAGTAGATGGTATTTTTTATTCCTTTCAGAAGCACTTACTTCCTACCTCCCAACCCCACTGCCGTTCTCCGCCATTTTCAAAGGGCCTTAAAAAGTTTCAGCCCCTGAACCTTTGCCCATGTGTCCAATGCACACAGGTCTGTTTGCCAAGGCCTCAGCTTGGTCTGACCATGGGCACACACTGCCTGCCCGAGCTAGTGTTTAGTGTCCACATTTACCCCTGGCTCCGAAAACTCTAGTTTCATACGCACACACACACACATACACACGCATGCATGCACACACATGCATGAAACTCAGGTCTAAGATTGTAATTAATTTAATAAGGTGTCCTGCCCAGAGTGCATTGGAAGCTGCAAGGCCATATGCATGAGTCCCGTGACCCTGGTGACAGACAGCATCAGCGTGAGCTTTCTGAAATGGTTCCCAACTCACACAGCACTCCTTGTTATGATCCGGACTGTCTTGCTGTTTTTCTGCGCTGGACAAAAGAGCGAGCAGACACAATCATCTTTTGAGAACGATGGCATCATCATTGTCTGCATAGCAGGACTGTAATTAAGCACCAGAAATAGGACAGCTGAGAGCAGACAAAGACGGGGGAGGCAGGGGCAGTGAGATGGTGTGGCGGTGAGAAGCCCGAGCAAAGATAGTAGCTGAAATTGAGTACATGCATGGGTGAGGTCATCCTGGGAAAGTGTGGCTGGATGGAAAAATTAGGAAGCAGGCCAGAGAAAGAGAAAGGAGGTTCCATGAGCTATTTAGTGTGCGAGATCCCAGGCACCAGATTCGTCCTCCAGGCAGACCGAATGCTTGCTGGAAAAATTATTCAGGTGTCATATATTTACAACATTATGTACCATTCATTGTTTTAGGTGCTGAGGATTCTCAGCAGTGAGACAAACCAGGTCCTTGCTTGCGTCTGCACTCCAGAAGGAACCAGCCAGGCAAAGGAGAAGGCAGAACCACGCAGGCAGCGGAAGCACCAAGGTCAAAGGCCCCAGGCTCAAACAAAGCACAGAAGTGGTTACCCCCAGGAGAAGACCGGGACTGGCACAGGGAAAGGACAGGACTGTATCAAGGGGGATCTTTGTGACAGGTAGAGAGGTGAGCTCCAGTTTCAACTTCAGAGTCCACATTAGGAGTTTCAGTGCAGAGCTTACAGGGTCCTTCACATACATGGAGCTGAGTATTTCCACAGCTTCCTTTCCAGCCTTCTCTGTCCATCACTTAATGAACCATGCTCACCCAGGGCAGCCACCTCTTGGGCCTGCATGGATCCAAGGGAGGGTCAGGCTGTGCTGACTAAGGAAACTGTGGCTATCAACTCACTCTGTCTTCCCAAGGGCCCTTGCTTAATACCCTGCTGCTTCCTGGAAAGGTTGGCAAAGCTCACCAGGAGCGTTCGAAAGGAGGGCCACCCACAAAATCTTAATTGTCTTTGATGTTTTTCCCTCTGTGATTACATAAAAATATATTTTTCTGCAGAATTCACAAAGTCATTTCATAGCCGTTCAACAGAATCCTTCCAGAGGACTGAATAAGAGCACACAGGTGAAAGGAGAAACCAGAAATGAGTGGAAGGAATGAATTAATGAAGGGGGGAGTGGATGGATTTCATCATCTGTGCATCAGAAGGCTCCAAAGGTTGTAACCGGGCCTCAGATATCCTGCCTGGAAAATGAAGAAAGAAGACACTGCTTACTCTGGCTGAGTAATGTCCTGAGCTCTTTAGAAATCCTCTTCCTTGAACAGAATCTAGCTAACCTCAGCTAACCCCAGCTGGAAGCTGAGGCCCAGGGTTAAGTGACTTTTCCAAGGTTGGACAGGCAAACAGGACTGGAATTTTGCACCAAGTGTGCTCTTTAACACACACACACACACACATGCACACACACGCACACACAAAGAGAAGAAGTCACAGCACTCACAGATATGATTTGCAGAGTCTTCCGCTCTTCTGTTGGCCTCTCTCTGCACACCCACCTCTAACCAGGCTTTTTGGTGGAAAACTGTGGCCTCTTAAGACCAGGGACACTGTCTAGAAGTGGAGCATGGATTTGGAGTGTGCAAATCCCCCAGTTTCCTCATCTGTAGCACAGATTACAGTTGCACTATAATACCTACCTCACATGATGGTAGTGTGATGAATTAATCTATGTGAAGAGTTTGTACATAGATTAATGTGATAAATCTTCAATAAATAGTAGCCATTTTAACGTTATTGTTTTTTAATGACAGAAGACATAGAAAAATAAACACAAAAATTCATCCTTTATCCCAAGCCCAGAAATAATCATAATTAATATCTCTATGGAATATATTTCCAATCTTCCTTCCTCTAAGTCAATACAATATAATCTATTGTATATTAGTTTTACACTTACCTGTGAATATATACTTCTTATATATGTATACACTCCTTCATAATTTCCCTATTAATTTCAGGTATACTTTAAGTATTCTTCATGCCATCAAATCCTTCTAAAATATAACTCAGTACGACTCTTCTAAATGATCCCTTATTATTAGAAATAGCAATTTGGAATGCCGGACGTGGTGGCTCACGCCTGTAATCCCAGCACTCGGGAGGCAGAGACAGGAGGATTGCTGAGTTCGCGGTGGCTTGCCTGGGCACCATAGTGAGCTCAGGGCCAGCCTGAACTACAAAGCGAGACCCTATCTCCAAAAAAAAAGAAAAGAAATAGCAATTTGGCTGGGTGTGGTGGATCAAGTCTGTAATCCCAGCCCTCTGGAGGCAGAGTCAGGAGGATTGCTGAGTTTGAGGCTTGCCTGGGCTACATAGTGAGCCCAGGGCCAGCCTGAACTATAAAGCAAGACCCTGTCTCAAAAACAAAGAAAAGAAATAGCAGTTTGCCAACTTTTTGCTAAATGAAAAAAGCTTCAGTCATTATTCATATTAGTAAATATTTCTGATCATTTCTTCAGGAAAATTCCTAAATAGGGACTTTCTGGGTCAAAGGGCATGCACGCTTTTGAAGCTTTTGTTAGAAATTGCCTAATGGCCCTACAAAAAGTGGGCAATGTCAGGTCCTCCCGAGCAGTGTAAAGAATCATGTAGAATATGTGCCTGTGTGCCCAAACCTCCCACCTTGGGCACAGATACTTACAGTGTCTTACCTTAGGGGCAGGAGTGACACAGTGCTCTTGCTTGGCAGGCCCAAAATATTGCATCTTATTTTAAGCTGTCCTTCCCTCGCTGCCATGAAGTCTGAATCTTCCTTGTTTATTCATTAACAAATTGCCTGGTTAGATGCTATCCGTGCCTCATGGGCTATTTGTCTTTTCCAACTACTGTGTTTTAGCTGAACAAATTTGTAAGAGGTTGTTGTATAACTGGAATCCATAACACTATGTAGTGTTTTGTCATAGTATTTGCTGAACTATTTCCCCTATATTTTGTTTTTAGTATTTAATCAATGTATTAAGATGATATAGTGTCCATCAAACACTGGCATTCTCTTTGATGACCGAACAAGCTCAGTCTTGTTTATTCCTGGTTCTAAAACGGATTTCCATGTGGGGCAGGAGCCACTGCAGTTAGTCTTAAGTTTTCTGGACAGATCCACTCTTTTCTAAGTTCATTAAACAATTGCTGAGAGCCCGCCATCTCTTCTAATCACCATGCACTGTAAGGCTTGTTGTTAGCCTCCTTTCCTGACCTCATCATCTGCATTGAGGACCCAAGGCCCCATGGGGCCCGGGCAGGAATACTGTCTATGAACAAAGCAGGAGGAGGAAAAAAGAAGAAGAGCAGCTAGTTTTTTTTTTTTTTTAAGCAACCTAATTTAGGTGTAAAAATCAACTTTATTCCTGAACAATGTGGCAACAAGCTGAAAGCTGTGAATGGTAGTGCTAAAGCTAGGGGAGTTGTGAGAAAAAGCTTTTATCAAAAACCCAAGGGGAAAGCTGACTGCCTCTGAGCTTACGAAGGACATTCCTGAGCTAGATGCATGGCCCACCACGCTATGTCTTAAACTCTCAAAAATCTTTTAATGGTCTCATCACCAACCCCTGACCAGCCACCATGGTAATGGACTTGAACTTGCTTTGGCTGTTCCGGGACTCCCTGTATCTTCTAGTGATACAACTCCCATTTTCTCCTGGAAAATGCCCATTCTTTGCTCACTGTGATTTAGAAGAAGCTTCCCCCAATCCACTGTTTGGGTAGGGATTAAAATCACACCTGGCCTGATAACACTCCACAGCATCTGTGGTCTCACCTGTCCAGTGTGGCATGTGATCCATGTCAGGCCAATGAGAGTCAAGACTCTCTCAGAACTTTTCTCCAAACCAGGAGGAATAAGATTCTTGTTTTCCTCTGGGCCAGAGTGT
This sequence comes from Thryonomys swinderianus, assembly GCA_004025085.1. Taxonomy (NCBI): domain Eukaryota; kingdom Metazoa; phylum Chordata; class Mammalia; order Rodentia; family Thryonomyidae; genus Thryonomys; species Thryonomys swinderianus. The sequence goes on along the minus strand of PVIC010000753.1, from coordinate 80,337 downwards.
GAAAGTAGGGAGCTGGAGACGTCAGTGGAATCTTGCTATCCTGGGAGTCAGCAAAAGCAGAGAGGCAAGATGAGGATAAAGAAATTGAAGGCATTATTGAGCTCATAGTTCAAGTTATGCCTGAAGCCCACTGTGGGACTTCAGAGCGACATGAACTCACTTATGGGCCCATGTGGGTTGGGTTTCTGTCACTTATTATGGAACACAACGTATTTTAAAAATCAGATTTCTTCTTTCAACCTCTGAGTTATAGGTTACCCACTCACCCAAATCCAGACAGGTTCCTAGTTTCACAGCTAAGAGGGATACTGATAGCACCATGATCTCAGAGGAAAGGGACCTGGAAAAGTACACACACAGGAGTTGAAGGCACACGGAGGATGACTTCAGGGAGCTGTGACAGCCATTGTCACAGGAACTCCACAGCATAGATCACCGGATGGAGAATTTTTAGAACTATCTTTTAATCCCACGTGAGGAGAAGCCATTGACTCTCAGATGTGAGGTATAATGAAGCATCCAGAAGGAACATGTCTACCCAAAGCCCACTTGTGGCAAAGGAAGCTTCTGGTGAGTTGGGTCCAGAAAACCTTTGCCTCTCTGCTAACCCTGAGCTGCAAGGAATCTTTTCAGAGTGAGAATCTCAGGGTTTGAATTAAGTCCTTCTCCTTTGCAACCCAGCTTTTCTAGCAGAGAAATTATGTTTACAATAATCAAATTGCTAGGGAGATTATTAAAATTGACAGAGTCAATGCTTTTAAGAAACCAAGAGATTACCCCTAGAGTGTGGGCCCTGCATTCCCAACCGAGACCTTACCAACTTTTCCTGGTACTAATCACTTACATTAAGGAGAATGCAGCTGTCGGTGACCCAGGGCTGCAGGCTGGTAGGACAGGGAGTGGCCGACACCTGGGACTGACCGCAAGGCGAAGTCACGTGGGCGGCAGAAGGCCCCACTGAGCCTTCCTCTTGAGGTTACTTCTCTTGCTTAGTTCCCGCTAAATATGGAAGCCATGATTCTTCTGCACTCTGTCTCCTCTTCGTAACCCAGGAATCCCTGGGTTCATGTCTAAAGTAGAAGCCGAGTCATTAATTCTTCTGTTTTCTCATAAAAATGTCCTTATTGTATCTCATTTATATTTTTGTTACTTTAAGTGATATTTTAAAAAGCATCATTGTGGCATACAACATTTTTATTAAGGGTGCTATCCTGTCATCATTTAAAATTTCTTTTTTTTTTTTGAGACAAAGTCTCGCTTTGTAGTTCAGGCTGGCCCTGAGCTCACTATGTAGCCCAGACAAGTCTCAAACTCAGCAATCCTCCTGCCTCTGCCTCCTGAGTGCTGGGATGACATGAGTGAGCCACCACGCCCGGCATTGTGGTGCTGATTGCCTGGGGGCATGAGCCACCACACCCAGTATTGTTGTATGTGGTTACTGGGGATTGAACCAGGGACCTTGCGCTTGCTAGGCAGGCACCGGAACCACTGAGCTAAAAATCTCTGGCCCATCATTTAATATTAAAAATAATTTTCTTTTCAGTTCCTGTTGCCGTTTTCAGCACACTTCCTTGTGCGTAGTATGTGTCCACACACCTCGTTGACTGTGCATTGCTGAAGTCCAGCTCATGGAAAACATATTTCAAAACCAGATTAACTGTTTTCAGACCCCATTTTTATTTTAAAAGAATCTATCTATTGTGTCTGTTGACCATACCTGAACCATAGGTGTTTATGGCATTTGTATAAATCTAATAGAGCCGTGGGGAGGAAGCTGACTTTTAAAAAATTTCCTTTAAAATAGGAAGTAGATGATCTTCTTATCTCAGTGTCTTTCACCTCTCTTTCTCTGGTAGTGATTTGCCCTGTCTCTTTTCATTTGAGTAAATATTTATCATGCCTGAGACCCTTATGATCCATAATCCACCAAAAATAAGCGGTACAGATGTTGTTAAAATGGTCAAAATGGACACTTTTAACATTTTGTTCCCCAGGGCATCTTGTGGAGGATTTTTATTTGGAAGAAAGGATGTGGCACCACTCTGGGCCAGGAAAGCAGAATGTCGCCCCATCTATAAAAACCCCTAAGAACACCTTAGAGATGGCCCCTATCACTAGGAAACTTTTCTAACATACTTTGCCAGGAAGGTCATCTCTGGAGTGAGATATTTTTATTTTTACATTCCTCTATGGCTTTTGGATGATATTTTAAGAATCATTGTAATTAAATGACAAATACGTGATGATACATTCCTAGAAAAATTATGTACAGTCTCTCCCATACTGGGTCCAGTCACTAGGCTTGTCACCGTGATCTGCTTCCTTCTAGACTTTCCTTTTATTATTTACATGTACACACAGTCATACACACACTCAGAGTCACACACCCACACACTCGTGTGTGCATTCATGTATTAAAAACCAAGGGTAACAATGAATTTGGTGAAAGCATAGCTGACAGTCTTTACAAATGTTTTAGTAGAGAGAAGGAATGTTAAAGACTTTCTAGCCCAACTCCTTCTTTTACCGAAGTCGCATTCGGGGTCCCGGAGCCCCCGCTTCCCACGCAGCAGTGCGGGCATAAGAGCCACATTCTGACGCTCCTGTCTGCAGATGAGCAGACAGATGTGTAAATACTCGTCTCCCAGGCCCGAGTATGATTTTTAATAATCGAATATGGAGCTCGAGCCAACATTTCATTCAGACACTAAATTTAAAAGTGGAGCCCAGAGACCTTAAAAAATTTATGATTCCACAAACGCAGGGAATTTTCCCCCGCGATCGCTATCTCAGAACTAAAAGCGTAAAACCAGCCCTGCATGGCTTGGCTTGGCTCTCCCCAGCTCCAGCCCAGGGGTGCGCTTGTGTCTGAAGAGGGGGTCCCCCCAGATGGCTCGGGGGGGGGAGTTCTTGCTCACTCCCACCCCACCCCCTGCTCAATCCGGAGGAAGATTCTGCAGCCTCGAGGTCTCTTAGCAGCCTCTCCCTTCCCAATGACCCACGAAACAAGCGCCTGGGCGCCCTGGGATAAAGAAGGTGTTGGACTCGAAAGAGTAATTGCTGACATATACTATCGCGTCCCCGGAGGAAATCAGTCCAGACAAATCCACGGCACCCCAGGACAGCAAACTCGGCAGTTTGTGATGGCAGCCAGCGTGGCTGCTGGTTTCCCTTTCCAAGGAACTCTGATCCGTTTTCAGGACTCAAATCCGGATGGCAGTGGAACCACCACTCCCCGCCCCCGCCCCTGCAGGCTTACCTGAGCCAGGCGAGAAGCAACCACCCCCACCCCCACTGGCTTAGCCCTCTCACCCTGCCTGACCGTCACCAGCCCCTGTGCTTCACAGGTGTGGGGGATGCTCTGTTCTCTCGCTGTGCTCCTTGGAGATCTGGCAAATGCCCCAAGTCCACGGGTCAGGCGTGTCCCTCCAAGAAGATGTCACCTAGGCACACACTGCTTTCTAGGAATCTATGCTTTCCCGCCCTCATTCATTCATTCATTCTGTTCAACAAATATGTATAAGCACTTACTATGCGCCTGGCACAAAGAAACTTAGGGCAGGTGGTGAGAAACTTAAGAGAAAAAAATAAAACAGAGCAAAGGGGACAGGGAGGGCATGGGTTGCTACTGTGTAAATGGTGGTCAGGGATGGCCTCAGTATTAGAGTGATGTTCGAGCAGAGACATATGGGTGTAAACCATCCGGGTACCTGACAGAAGAACATTCTAGGCAGAAGGAAACTTAGGCGCAAAAGTCCTCAGTCGCCACATTAGTCCAGTCAGTGAGGGCCAAGTGGAATAGATTGGAGTGGGTGAAGCAAATCTTTCGTGGCTTTAAAGGCCATTGTAAGGATTCGACTTGCCTCCAAGTAAGAGGAGAATTCTTTGGAGAGATTTACTCCAAAGATTAGTGTGATCAGATTTACATTTTAGGACTTTTCAGACTCAATTTTCAGTCAGCAGCAACTACTTATCTCAGTTTGAAACAAGAATGGAAAGAGGGAGGCTAGACAGGAGGCTGTTGCTTCTATCCAGAGGTGATATCAAGGAATTGGTAAGTGTTAAAGCAGGAACATGATGATGAAATATTGCTAATGTGGACCAGCGTGGTAGGAATTTGGTTTTCAATATGGCAAATTAGAGATGCTATTTAGACCCTCTGGTGGAGATGCTGAGTAGGCAACTGGACAGGTCACCCTGAAGTTCAAAGGAGAAGTCTCATCTGAAGATGTTTTAAGATAGTATTTAAAGGGCCGGAGGGTTAGCTCAGTGGTTCCAGTGCCTGCCTCGCAAGCGCAAGGTCCTGAGTTCAATCCCCAGTAACCACATAGAATCCTGGGCATGGTGACTCACGCCCACCAGCAATCAATACCACATACCACAGTGCTGGGTGTGGTGCTCACGCCTGTCATCCCAGCACTCGGGAGGCAGAGACAGGAGGATTGCTGAGTTCGAGGCTTGCTTGGGCTACATAGTGAGCTCAGGGCCAGCCTGAACTACAAAGCGAGACCCTGTCTCAAAAAAAAAAAAAAAAAAAAAGGTAGTATTTAAAGCCATGGTACCAGATGAATAGAAAGAAAAAAATAATCGAAGGAATGTATATTATAAGAGTAAGCAGGAAATACAAATAAAATAGAAGAAAAAAGGAAGAAGGAAAAAGAAGTTTGGAGAATTGAGCTCCCCAACTGGAGAGCTATGGAAGATTTCCGATGAAGAGACATTACAGTAGATATAGGATGTCATCCAAGGGACTGCGATGTCCTAGAAGCCAAGCAAAAAGTACTTGCTGAAGGAGAAGATGATTAGCTAAGTCAAATCCTGTTGTGAGGTTGAGTGAAATGAAGTCTGGACTTGATCATGGGATTTGGCAGCAGAGAGGTCACCAGCGACCTTGACGAGCGCTTCATCCGTAGAGGGGAACTGGGCAATCCAATTTCTGATTGGAACACACTCAAAGGAGACTTGAAGGGCTACCCGTGAAGACGATGAGAGGAAAAGATTATTCTGAGGAGTCTATTATGAAACTCCATAACTGCAAATCTTGATGTGGCCCAAAAAGGCACCCAATATCTGTGTGGGCTTCCACGGGAGTGTAAGAACCAGCCACTCACTAGGCATTGCATTTCCACTTGCCTACACCTGAGAATTTATACACGTGATAAGGGCCTGTAAAAGTGTAGGGAGAGTATTTCTATAAAACACATCTCCACTGCCGTCTCTTAGCCAGATAACGACTACCTGAAGCTAATTGTACAGTTTTCAAGGAAAGGTCCTTGCCGAACACAATCCTCACTCTTGGCATTCAGAGCACTCTCTACCTCTCACTTAAACTTTTAAAAATGACTGAACAATCAGACTCATTTTCCAGGTAGATAAGATAAATCTGGTTGTAATAATTCATCCATGGCTCAACTCACAAGTATCATTTAAATTTTTAAAGGCTTGCTAGTGTTGAATTTTCACCTCTCTTATCTCTCTTGGTCTTCATAGCCATGGAAGATGGGTTGGGATTGCTACTTCCATTTCACAAAAGAAAGCACAAAGGTCCATAGAGATCAGTGCTTTGTCTGAAGTTGCTAGGAAAGTAAATTGTGATCCTTCATTTAGATTGTTTGTGGCTACACATCGTATGCAGGTACCAGTAACCCCCAGTGAGTACTGGCTGTGCCATGGATGTGTACAGCAGTGAGCCTGGGAGAAAGAGCTAAATGCTTGTCACTAGATGCTACCTCTGAACCACGTGGATTTCCTGCTTTCAGAAATGGCTGCCTTTGGCCAACTCTTTACCCTGGGCTGATATTGAGAGAATACAGATAATCATCTCCAGGTGCCTCTGAAATATTCTAAGAAAAACGGAACTTCACTTTCTTAAGGGTCTGTGAAAAATGGAGATTTCACCAGACCCACTGGTTAGTTTTTGTCTTCTACAAATTTCCCCGTGGTGGTTGTTGGGAATTTTCACCACCCATTTGGAGAGTCAGTCAAACGACTCACCTGTAAACATGATGTTTCTGATTGGAGTCCTGACGGACAGTCATTCTAGCCTGATGGAGAGCTGCCCAGGCACTCAGAGTCCCCATGCTAATAGGTCCATGTTGTCTTTGACCTCACATCTAAAGCTTTCACTTGGAATATTATTAATGTGCTTGCATTGGGTATCGATTTAACCAACTGGCAACAGCAATTGTGGTATTGAACACAAGCAAGCAGGCTTTGGCAGATTAAAAGAAAGTTTGAAACAAAGTCAAATTTACATATTCATCCGTTTGATAAAGGAGGTATTTCCAATAAGTCAGGAAATTAATCATGATTTCATGAAATTGTGGGGAGGAAATTGATTAACTGTTTAGAAAATACAAGGTTAGAGCTTCAACTCTCTATGCTCAAATAAATTTCAGTCCAATTAAAGACATAAGTGTAAAATTAATCACAAATAAAATAAAACAGACCAGATGAGAGGGAGCTTTTGATCTGAACAGGAATTGCAAGGAGTTTCACAAGTATCCACACAAGGAAGAGAGCTTCATGTAAATACGCAAAGGGTGATCAAAAAACATGATTAAATGAAAAAAATTATGGTAAAAGACACATTGCCATTAATCTCCTACAAAAGACTCCTTTGTTTTGAACACTTATCATTCTTGCTCCTTTCTGAAGCAGCTCTGGCAGTTTTCTTTCATGAGGGCCTTTACGAGGTATGGTCAAGGATATGATGAGTCCTGCTACAGAGCGCCCTCCAATGGACATGCAGGCTCATAAAAGATGTCCTCCTCCGCCTCCCTTAGTGGTTCTGACATTGGAAGGCTTCTGACTGTCTCAGAGTCAGAAGGGTCATGAAAGGTGAACATCGGCAGTCATCACAGTACAAGCAAAGTCACTCACCAAAAAAGGACTTTGAGAACTGCTTCGGGAAGGCCAAGACTGACAAATATCCTGAAGCAGGGGGAAGTAAGGTGAGAATTAGTAGAATATGTCTTTCACTATAATATCTTTTTTAAAATTTAAATGCACATCATATTCTTTGAACACAACATGTATTCATTATTTGAGACCTTAAAATATGTTGTCTTTAAGGAAATTAAAATATGGCCTTCCCCAGCCCTTATAAAAATTCCTTTCCTTGTGTTCTGCTCTGCTTTCAAAAGCTCCAGGATTCAAGTAAAATAAGAGGAAAACGACATGCTTATTTGGAGAAAGAGATGCCAAAAAGACCCAGAAAGGGGAAACAGCTTGTCTAAGGGTCAGCTACCTGAGCTGGGACTACGGGTTCTGTCGTTTCTTAGCTGTGTGACCTTGAGCAAACCACTTCCTACTCTGGGCTTCAGCTCCTCATCTGTGAAGCAAACACAGCCAATACCTGTTCTAGTAACTTGTTATAATGACTGAATGAGAATCTCCAAGTGCCGGAAGTAGTGCCAACTCTATAGTACCTTCTCTATGAACGTTAAGGTTATTGTTAGGCTCAGGTTGGCCTGGGCCAGGGCAGATCATACGTGTGTCCATCACAGAACTAGGTGCTGGGTCAGCATCAAGCCCTCCACATATACTCACTTTAGATGAGTACTGTGTGTGTTTATCACCAGCAGCCCGCTATAAAGCTTGTGATCAGCACTGTATAGGCATCATCTCATTGAACTCTTGGAACAACCCTGCAGAACGGATGTTCTTGTCCCTATTTGACCCACAAAGAAACCAAAGCCTGGGTCCACACAGAGACAGAACAAAAATCCCTTTTCAAGTGAGGCCCAGGGGCTGACAAAGCCCAGGTTCTTTATAACTCTTAATTAACTCGTGTCACATACTGGCACAAATTCCCCAATGTTGAGTGTGATTGTGAGCTGTAAATAAAAAATCCAATTGGAAAAAAAAACCAAACAGGTGGTGACTCGAGGGCTTGGGATTTAGCTCAGTGGTACCTCAAGGGCCTTGGAAGTTCAAGGTCCCAACTCTGACCCCCACTACCAAGGGAAAGGAAAAAACAAAAAAGCAGGTAGGGACCTAAAAACTACTAGACCCAGTTCTTGCCTTAAAGTCATTAATCATCCACCTGGAGAAGATGATCCAACTCAGATTCATAGCACCGGGAGTTAGATCAGCCTGCCTGACATGGGAGCCTAAATTTAGGTCCTCTGTGACCTTCCCATTAGTCTAAAATAATAATACTAAAATACTTCAGTGATATTAAGCTACTAAAATAATAACACTGAAATAAATCATTGCATACCTACTAAGGACCAAAGCACCCAGCCGGGGTTTAGAGCAGCCACAGAGAGACCCACAGATCTTTTATGCACAAATAGATTGAATGACATATGTTGAGCACCGGCTAGGACCAAGCACTTGTCTAGACTCTCTGCTGACATAAGTCACATCCTGCTGACCAGTTTGCAAAAGGATTGGGAAGGAGAGCTAGTGTTAGGCAACGAATTAAGTAATATAAATGTTTAGGCTAACTGTTGAGGTGGACCATTGGGGGACATCGTGCTGACGAGAAAAGCCCTCGGGTCTCTGCCCTCAAAACACGCAAAACCTTTCAAAAGGAAGAGGACACACAAATCACTATCAGTAGGTCCAAGACAAAGTAAGCTTTGTAAATGACCCCAGGAAAGCTGTCACCAACTTGCCCAGTGAGGGCTGGGACAAAAACGCGATTTCAGGTGTTTCCTGCAGCCTCAGGGACTTGAGCTGGCCTACAAGTCTATGGCTTACAGCCATGCTTGCATACTATTTTCTGGAGATTAAAATAATAATCACAAAGTAAAACAAAGCCAAAGAGTTTTGATGTTCTTCTTGTCCTGGTCCTAATATCTGCCTCTGTAAATTCTTCATATTGTCATTCACCTCCTTTCTGGATGGCCTATCCCACAGTCCCCATCTTGGATGGAATTGAGGTAGAGAAAACATTGTGAGGACATGTTCTATTCTCCCTGCTGGCCCCTGCCCTAAATCACTTTTGACCCTAATGTAGGAGACAATATTGAAAATACTCAAAAATAACCCCACTAAAAACATGAATCAAAGAGTCAAGGCTCGTGGTCATGTTTTTAAAATTGCTTAGTTGCATGCAAGTCCCTTTAGTGCTCGAAGGACTTTAATAAAATTGATTTTCTGAGTATAGCCTTTTAGCAGCTACTGTATAAGCTTGAAATATGAACCCTTCATTGTTGAAAGTGTTTCATTTTTGCCCTGTTACTAATGATGAAGGGAGAGCGTGGGTTTGGAATTCTCCATGGCTGACATTCTCATAATTAAATAGTGTTAATAATAAAGCTTCGCAGATTTTAAACAAACTGGCACAGAGGTGGAACAGTTTGCCGTATTTCATTTAGAGACCACAGCAATTAGCCCTTAATGAATCGTACACAGTGACATATCAGGGAGTTATTTCTACACAGCGTTTACTTGCTGGATCACAAAGGTGACATTTTCATTCTACTGATTGAAAATGATTCTCGGGATTTCTTCTGAAGGCCTCTTAAGTAATTGCATTGTGAAACTTAAATAAATAACAATACAGAGAGGGACATTAATTGCTTTTAATATCCACAGTATAATTCCAGCAGAGCTTAACACACTAAAGGCTCTGGCTCTCCAGCCATAGAACAACGGATCCAAAATAGAAGACCCATCATAGTTGATCTATTTAGATGCTGATGTTTTTCTTTCATAATTTGAGGAGAGAGTTGCTCCCAGGCGTACAGTTACTCCTGTCTGTGAACTGGGGAGGGGATATTTTTATAGAGGTCTCTGGGGAAAAGTGACTGCAAAGTTGTTGCCAAAGGAAAATGACAATGCTTCTCTTGAAGGTGAGACAAGAGAAAGAATGACTGAACTGTCAAGGTTGCAAACGCCGAAGAAACATTTCTTTTATAGTCTGCCTAGCCAAAAGCTTTCATAGGGAAGGGAAAATTATTATTATTTTTTTTAAAGGCCAGTGAGTTCTAGAACTAGTCACACACAACTGAAAATATTTTGCATTTTGTTTAAACCACAAAGGGGATTGAACCCAGGGCCACCATGTTTCATATCCCTCAGCCTATTAATTAATTAATTAATTTTAAATTTTGAAACAAGTTTTGCTAAGTTGGGCAGACTGGCCTCCAATGGGCTCCTCCTGCCTCAGATTCCAGAGCAACTGGGATTTACAGGTATGTGCCACCACACCTGCCCATACTTCCTTCTTTGAGGTTCAGTGTTCTTATACGTAAATTACATGGAGGAAGGAAAAAGTACAAGTAGGCTTAGCTAGACAAATCCTAAAACCACCTAGGTGCTGGGAAATATATACATCCCCAGCTTCCACAGTGAAATTTATGAATCAGGTTTTCAAAGAAAATGGCTAAGGAATCCTCCCCTTTGTGAAAACATGCTAGATGATTCTGAGAATCTAGTATGTTTGCTAAGTATCAAAAATCTTTAGGCCCTGAGTTCCTCACCTCTGCACAGATGCATGACCAGCTATATTTTTGAAGCAGAGCATTATGGGAGAAGACACGTGGTACATAGGGAGTCCCTTCGGGAAATCCCAGCCACTAGCCCAAGAAGCATTGCCCACATACTATAGCAATTGGCTCCAGTAAGTCAGCATGAGCAAGGGTGGTTAAGGGTGGGGCTGGGAAGAGGGAGGCAATATGGGTACCCCACAAAGGGACAGTTGCTCAGTAGGGTTTGTTACAAGGCATTTGAACAGACAAGCAGATAGTCATAATTACACTCCAGTCCACACTATAAATCCCTGAGTGATACTGGCAGGGCTAACCCATTTCTGAGTCGGCTTCTCCAGCTAGAGTAGGAGTGGGTGAACTTCAGGCTCTGACCTTACAGCTCATATGGCCGGCAGCTTTGCTGAGAGCTATTTACTCTGGCTTTGAGGCGTCTAACCGAATTCTCCCTTGGAGCAAGGACTCTGTTCTGCTGTATTTATTTACCCAGGGTAACGTGCTTGCAGCCATCTTGCCCTAATGTGGAGATGACCAGTAGGAAAGCTGCTAAGCTGAGGGACTGAAATATCCCTAGGGGCTTTTCATACCTTAAACAATAGATACATTTTTTGCTTAAACCAGTAGTACATTAGATTTTCTTTAGTTATTTGCCACAAACTGAATAAGCCAAGACTAACCATGTCTGAGTAGGAACAGTGGATTCACTCTGAGACCTTAGACCAATCTCATAACATATGAGGCCCTAGTTTTCCCATCTGCTGCACAGATTACCAATCCAAATGATTGGGACATTGGATTGGAGGTGACACTGACATTATGATTCTAGCCCTTGGTACCTTGGCCATTACCTATTTTATTTGATCTCCTGTCCCTGGTCTTACAACAAATAAGCATAACTGCTCTTCTTTGCTAAAGATGTTTCTGAAGAAGTATCACATACACGGAAAGGTTTCCTACTTTGTAGCATAGAGTTAGGTGTGGACCTTCCCTCCTGGATGCAGGAAACTTGAGAAAATGTACAAGTAGAATGTAAGTTTCAGAAGTCCTGATTTTTGAACTTTACTACTGCTGCCAGACTAGGGAGTAAAAAGACTTTTCTATAGATAAGAGATGTGCACAACATATAGAATTCTAAGAACAGCAATAAATAAGTTGTTAACCATCATCAGTTTCACCTGAAACCCTCTTTTTTTCTGAAGTCCCAGGAATCGAACTCAGGACCTTGCACTTACCAAGCAGGCACACTACCACTGAGCTAAATCCCCAGTCCTGGAACCCTCTTAGCAAACATTTATCCTCAGGGCCAAACTGCACCCTGTAAAACATCCTTCTTGAGTGACATTTTAAAACACATTTCAAAATTGTGTCAAAACACACATGACATGATGTGTGTTTTGACACAATTATAGATCTCTTTTTAGGTGGACAGCTCAAGTAGCAGTATGCACCATGCTACTGTCACCCCCACCCTCCCCTCCGCAGAACCCTTCAGCTTGCAAAGCTAAAACACTGTGTCTATGAACCAGTAATTCCCATTCTCTTTACCCTCTACCAACCATCACTCTACTTCCTTTGTCTATAAAGCTGACTGCGCTAGGAATATCATATCCTGTAAGAGGAACCATATAGTATTTGGCCTTCTATGGCTGGCTTCTTTCACTTAGTATGTCTCAGAATTCATCTATGGCACAATATGTATCAAAATGTTCTTCCTTTCAGGACAAAGTACTAAACCATTTTATGTGCACGGCACCTTTAAAAAATGTCTGTCGGTAGAATTGGGGGTTGCTTCCACCTTTTGTCTATTACCAATACTACTACTGTGAACATGAGTTTACAAATACCTCTTTGAGTCCCTGCTTTCAATTCTTTTGAGGATAGAATGATCATATATGGTAATTCCATTCTTAATGTTTTGAGAAAGCACCATATTACTTTGCCATACCACATATATCATTTTACATTCCCATCAACAGTGAATGGGGGTTCCAACTTTTCAACATGTTATTTTCTGTTTGTCTGAAGATTTAAAAAATAGTATCCAGCCTAATGGGTATAAGGTGATCTCACATGGTTTGGACTGGCACTTCTCAAACAAGGAGGAGTGTTGCATGACTAATCATTTTATGTTAACCATTTGTATATCACTTTTAGAGAATGGTGTTTTCAGGTCCTTTGCCCATTTTAAAATCAGGTTGTTATTGATTGTTGAGTTACAGGAGCTCTTTATATATTATGACTATTAATTTCTTATCACATATAAAATTTTTAAATATTTTCTTACCTTTTCACTTTATTGTGTTCTTTGTTGTGCTAAAATTTTTAATTTGGTTAGTCTACTTTCTCATTTTTCCCCTTTTATCTGTGTTTTCAGTGTTAGAGCTAAAAACAATTGCCCAAATGATTTCGGTGGAGGCAAATTTAGTTTCACAGTTTAAACATTTTTTTTTCAACAAAGTATAGTATTCCTCTTGTCTATCACCTTTCACTAATGTGTGGGGTGATCTCACATGGTTTTGATTTGTAACTTTCCAGCAAGGAGAGATGTTGAAGATCCATTCATTTGTGTACTGTTCGTTTATATTTCATTTTTAAAGAACTATCTTTTCGAGTCCATTGCCTATGTTTAAATCAGCACCTCATCTGCCAGCCACAGACACCAAACATACCAGTACCTTGACTTTGGACTGTCAGCCTCCAGAATGTGAGAAGTACATGTTTTTTAAGCACTCCAGTCTATGGTAATTGGTTACAGCAGCTCTGAACTGACTAAAATACTGCCTATCCATATTTTTGGAATCCAAGCACAATGGTAGTACAAACTATTATCATCGCTGTCTTAGTCTAACAGTTCCTTCACAGTGCCGTCTGCAGATAACTAGGTGAGAAAAGATGTTTTCTATTTTTGAAAGAAAGAACCTTTCGTTTAACTAGGTAATTAATTAATTCACAAGTGGATCTGAAGTGGGAGTGATTATTAAACAATGACTCATGATAAAGAATAAACCCTAAGGTAAGAGATGATCAAGGAGATGAGACAGTTTTAGTTTAGAGTCCTATTACAATTCTATTTCATTATAAATAAGCTGACACCAGAAGCAAGCGATTAACCCCAAAGCCGCTGGCTGTTCATTAGCTAAGGAATAATTTTACATTCATTATTATTCATGTTGGCTAAATTTCCATTAAAAGCAATTTAGTAAACTGGCCCTCCACAGGCTTGGAATTAATGGGAGGGAGAGAAAGCAAGGACAGGACAAACCAGAGGCCATCACGTAAGCATCTAGGGATGGGAAACTCAAGGGGCAGATAACTACTCTAATTAAACATAATGTCTCAATTCACTTTCAAAATTAGTCTCCACAAAATGCCTGGGAACTGTTTCTCTGGCCAGAATGTCTGGCTCATTCACAAAGACAGTGATTGCTGATAGGGTGGAGGAAGAGCGGGCTTCCCCGCCATCAGCCTTCTCATATCCCTGCCTGTCTGTTGAACAGCCTCCAGGGGAGAAGAGATGCCTTGGGAGCCTGTAAAACAGCTACCAGGAGCCTGGGTGTGGACACCACTGCTTCATTTTTCATTCTATGATTCTGGTCCCATGACTTTTAGTTAATGTATAAATGAGACCTTAAAACCAATGACCCATTAACTCACACATAAAGAACATTCTCTTTGGCTAAGTCATGGGCTAAAAACTTGCATAAATTAATTTGTCTAATTGTCCTAATCTCTCTAATTAGGTAGATTCTATTATTATCCCCATTTTACAGGTGAGAAAGCTGAGATGAGTGACTGATACCGTACTTAACCACTGTCTGCCTGTGGATAAAATAACTAAACAATGGTTTTTCGAAGTCGCCTGGGAAGTCGGTGAGATACAAGGCTGGAAAGGACAATGAGGAACAATTTAGAGGAGTCTCTGAAGCCAGGCTGAAGCTTTGAATGGACTCTTTTGGGGCTCCCATAGAGGAATGCTTAGTGCTCTTGGGGGGGGGGGTGTGTGAACAGAATTTAAGACAATAGTTAGTAGTTACATATTTACCTTAAGACTTTTCACAAATAAATTTAGCTTCTCTGTACAATCATGCAACAAGGATAATTTTACTTAAGCAAAGTAAAAAGTTAACATGCATTTGTAACAATACTATACATCAGGCACTGTTCTGAGTGCTTTGCATTTTCCTCTTCTGGTTCTTATTAGCACTCTACAGGCTGACAGAGGAGGCAAACAGGAATTCTCCTGCACTAACTCTCACAGCTATCTGCCGATAGAAGAAGGGATTCAAAGCCAAATGTCCGTGTTAAGACTCTGCTCTCTTAAAGGCTGAGCTGAGTGGTAACGAACAGGAAAGGACGATGGACCCCGGCCACAGCTGGGAAGGAGACTGTGATCAGTGTCTGCCGCAGGTGCCTCGGACCATCGCTTACCAGGCCCAGGGACACGGTGCCTGCTGGTGTTGCTCAGGAGCTGGCTTGTGCCCAGGCGCGGTGCTTTGGCAGCAAAGCAGCCCTTCCTAGACCACAGGACAGGGTCCCCAGCACGTCTCAGGGACCAGATGCTCACATCGGAAGTGAGCCCTGACCCAGGGCCCCAAATCACTTTGGAGAACTGGAACAGACCAGGCTGTGTGGACCACCAAGTAAGGCTGCAACAGACCTTGGCAGAAATAAGAGCAGGCACGGGTGAGGGCTTGGAGTGCTCCCTTCTAGGGGGCATTGTGAGCCCACCAGAGGTGTCATCGTGTCTCTTTCAGACCTGCAAGAGCTGTTGAAGGCTCACATATCAGCCAGCTCTGGAGCTGGCTTGAAGTTAGCTCTCCGTGTCCCAATGGTGAATGCTTCGTCTCCACTGAAAGCCAAATGGCAGGTGAGGTCCCTCCTCGGGTCACTGTCGTCTCCCACCATGTCTTACCCATGTTCCAAATGCTCCAACTGTCCCTTTCGGGTCCCTATAAGAGTCTAAGGACCTATCCAGAAGAGCAGAGTGGCGCCATGAAAAGGACTTCAGAGCAAATGTCGTGTTTTCCGTCTTCTCATCTAAGGGCCTTGGGCAAGGTCTATAACTGCCCTGTGACTCTTCCCCTACTCTGAAAGGTAATGAATATCAGTGCACCTGCTCATAGGGATGTTGCGCTGATTAATGATTCCATATATATATATATATATATATATATATAATGTTTAATCCTGGGCAAGTGGGTACACACTAAAAGCTAGGCAGATAACAGTTTGACTGTTAATATTAACACAAGTTCAAATCTGACTACTGAGACCTGGAGTCTGGAAACTTGCAGGCCTGCTTTACATGCTCCCACTTGCGCCCATGTTGGGTTCCACGCCAGGTAGCCACCGCGACCTCACAGACTTGGGGCCACCTGCCCTTTAAGAGCCCAGCTTTCACAAGCCTCCATAAGCCCTCTCTTTTTGCTTCTTTGCCTAATGGGAGGCCACAGGGGATGATTCTTTGCGGGAAGGAAAAGGAGGCATACTTAGAAAGGCATCTCAAACGCTGCCTTTGTGGTACAAAGAGAAGGCCATAGGCACTCTCTCAATGACACATGGACAAAAGCTCTTGTTGTGGACACAAATAAGAAAAGTTGAACCCCTCACCCGGTGTAATTCACTTCATTTATTGACCAGAGTTCTCTCTCGCAACCCCTGATTCCTTTGCATTTGTCAGAGGTTTGGAGACCCCTGGCATTCAGTGTGATTTGTAATGTAAATTATATAATTGTACTTTCACATATTTTAACATCAAATGAAATGATTGACTACAGAATCAGAGCTGTCTACAGGTGGGGGTCAATTACCATCTGAATAATCACAGTGCCACACAAGAATAGCATAGCTGCTGAGCGTGACATATTTTTATCTCTATGCATTTCAATGAAGTCAGGCTGGTACATAAAAGGTTATCACCTAGGAAACATATTTTCCTAAGCACAAGTTAAACATGCAAGTGAGATCAGCAAAGATATTCAATTTAGCCAGTCAACCCTAACCTATTAATATTTTAACAAAATCCAGTGAGGATAATTTTTTTCTTTGATCCCATTTCATGTGAGCAGCCTGGAAAGGGAAGAAAAATTAAAAACAAAATAGTCAAGCATACAGAATGAGGTTATGTATTAAGTGGGCTATTTAATGTTTCTGGCATTTCATAGCCCAGGGGAAAGTGTGGATGGATTTAACAATCAAGAGCTGTGTTCCCTTGGCCACAAAGTTCGAGAAACATAAAATAATCTATACTTCCAACCTGACAAATCGTACCTGACACCCAGCTTCATCTCACCGGGACTTCCGAGATCAGCATTAATCATGTGTTACAGGGAGTAAAAAGAAAAGTAAATCACACCACGCTGAAAGAGAGATGGAAGGTCTTCGGGCAAGGATTTTAATCAATAATATGTGGAATGATAACCACAAGCTATTGTTTTAATCTTCTGATATGAAAAGAAATGAATGCAAAAACACAAAGCTAACAGGAGCCCGAGCACCACCCACAATACCTCGTAAGAACCAAAATCAGTTTGGCAGCTTAAGTTTCTTTTTAGATTCATGCCAACACCCTAGCTAGATTTGGTTTTAAAAGACAAGAGCCAAAGTCTTCCTTTTGCTTCTTCATTATTGGGACTCACGCTTCTTCCTTAAAATTATATCCTTTTCCCTCTAGAGATTCTTCTCTCCCTCCCTCAGCAGATCTTGTGGTCAGAGTTCTCTTGAGTTTCAAGGGAAAATCAGTGTCATAAAGGTTAAGAGTGTGTCCCATTAGAGCCCAGGAAACACCACTTTGTACGTTCTTGGTCCAACTATTTTTACTGCTGTGGCCTAAACTGTCACCTACGTTGCTTCAGAATGTGGCTGCATTTGGAAATAGGATTGCTCCTGAGGCGATCTATTCAGATGATGTCACACTAGATAGAGTACAGCGGATGATGTCACTCTGAACCAAAATGGGAGTGAAACCATCAACGGTGAGGTTTGGATACAGACAGATGTGCAGGTGGGCAGAATGCTAAGGGAAGATGAAGGCAGGCTGGGAGTATAGCTTAGTGATGGATAACATGGCTAATGTGCACAAAGTCCTGGTTTGGACACTAGTACTTGAAAGGAAAAGAAAGATGGAAAAAGAAAGGGGGAGAGAGAGGATGCAGGAAGGAGAAAGAGAGAGAGGAAAAGAAAGAGAGAGAAAGAGGAAGGGGAGGCAGAGAAAGGCAGAGAAAGGCAGAGAGGCAGAGAGGCAGAGAACCAGAGATGAGAGGCTGGAATGGTGCTTCTGTAAACCTAGGAGTACCAAAGATTTCTAATAAGTCACTAGAAGCTAGAGGGGAAGAAAAGAACAGACCTTTTCCTGGAGTCCTTGGAAGAAACCAATATGGCTGCCATCCAGCTTTCAGACTTCTGGTCTCGCGAATATGAGACAATTTCTGTTATTCAGGCCCCTTGTTTTTGATGTCTCATTACATCGGCACTAACAAACTTCCAGAGGGGTCCACTTTCCTTATTGGCATGTACTGAGAACTTGGAAGATTTACATTCCATTTAGCTCATATTTATCTTTCCTGAGAAGAGTATTAAGATCTTAGAAAACCAAGCAACAACAATACAGCTACCTACCTCTGGCAGATGATGTCTGAGTCCCCAGATCCAGCCATACCTAAAGTTAAACCCTTGACTTTATGGCTTTGTAACTTACTAGACTCCTCCTTTTGCTTTATGAAATATAATTGAATTTTTATCATTTACAACTAAAGAAAGCTCTATTTTGAAAGCAGTTAATATGCTTTTAGGATACATAGACACAAAGTCTTTAGAAGGAACAGCACAGTCATCTCTGTTAGGTCACAAGAAGACTGCCTTCAGTTTGAAGTAACTTCTTTTTTTCAGTGGCTGTGATTTTTTGGTCAGTGCACATTTGCAGTACATAATGTTTACATTCCTTCGGTGCAGTTGGTCTTAATTCCTTTTCTTATCCCCTTTCCTTCCATTCTCTCCCCACCCCCACCATCTCTTGATACTTCTACTGAGAAAGATCTATCTCCCTCCTTCCTATTATCTCTCTTTTCTTTTGCTCTTTATTTATAACTTGGATTTCTCATGTAAGAGAAACTAAGCCCTATTTAAGCATGTGTGTCTGATTGATTTCACTACCATTTTGGTCTCAAGGTGCATTTTTAAGAAGAACATGGACAGATCTGAGCAGAGTGACTGGATGGTGAGAGAACTGTACTTTGCATCTCGGGAGGCATGAGAAAAGCTTGTCCCAGAAAAGAAATAAAGCTATAAAGAAAATACGATAGATTGATCCACTATCTGCAGGAATGTCAACATAAGGAAGGTCTGGAATTTATCTGTGGGTCCCCCAGGGATAGAATTAGGGAGCTAGGGGAAGGCAGATCTAAAACAATGTGATTACTGAGCACTCACCCACCAGGAGGAAAAGCCCCTGAGAGCAAGGAGTACCTTGTCATTGGCTGGATCGTTAGTTCTAGAATTTTTTCACTGCAACCAAAGTGAACTTGGACATGTTCCTTCTGATTTTTATATCTCAGTCTCCTTGTTTGCCAAATGAAAGAGTTGGCCTTGACAATCTCTGGTCTTCTGGATGGAACATGGTATGACTTCATGATTCCAGCTCAGCTTCTCCCTCTTCAGCTTCTCTCCACACCCCTGGGAAGATGTGGGCTCAAGAGAAGCATGCAATTTCACGTTATTGATCTTTGCTTTAAGTGATCACTAATGCTAGACAGGTGGGACTCTTGGTGGCAGGGGAGTGCAAAGCGAGGATTAACTTTCATATTCCTTTTCTCTTCGCTCTAATTAAATTACCCAAGCTAGAGCCGAGAGTGGAACAATAATGTCAAGCCTACATTATAATCAATCTGTCTATAGATTTTTGGACTATGTTGGACGTATGCCACACTTGAGATCAAGAGGGTAGTTAAGGGATGAACTGAATGAAAGCTTACACTGCATTATCAATTCTTTTCAGTATTTCCAAGGAAGAACCTGGAACTCTGGTACTTAGGAGCGGGGCAGGTGGGACACTTAGTTTTATCATGTAACTCCGGATTCCCATCTTTGCTGCTACAGTGATCATTTGTTGGACCTTTTCAGATTTCCAGGAGCCTCCTGCTACCTTAGCCCAGCCTCTGTGTTTGATACTGTAGACAAGCCTGGGCAATGTAAGAGAAAACATTCTCATAGATTTTACCAGCATGGATGGGGGCTGGGCCAAGAGGAAAGAATTTTTTGTTTATAATCTAGAAAGAAATCAAGACCGACCATGGGAGTTTCTGTTTACTGTTCAGGAAAGGAAGGCCTGAGATTGTACTCAACCAGTAAGGTCCCAGCCATTTGGAGGGGACTTCACACTACTCTCTGAGATTTTAGCATCTGCTTAGTGCTTTGATCTAATTAATTTCTTTCTGAATGCCAAGTTATTTTTCAAGTCAACAATCTTTTTTTTAAAAAAATAACTTTTAAAACCAATCCCCAGTATGGACTGAAGAGCAGTCCATAACAAATAACCATGAGTTCGCATTATTTTGAGAGTTTTGCCTACTATCATAAGCAAACCTGTTTCTCGGGTTGGAGGGGTTCTCAGAGCCCAAGGTCCTGACAGTGCTTTCACTCTCAGAAAGCACTCACATTTCATAGACATGAATCTTTTGATCTCACGTCCTGATCTTAGATTTTTTTTAACAATGTCAATAATTTGATGTTTATGAATGATGGGCAGAAAGGGATATTTTACAAATCAAAAGCAAGTACATGATCTTAGATTTGTAAGCCACACATGTGCCAAGATCACTGGAGTTTCCTTGTACTCTTGTGAAGGAAGCAGGGCTAGAATCTTCACTTTTAGCTTCCATTTGGAAAAACTGATGTAGAGAAGGCAAGTGTCTTATCTAAGGCCACAGAGCAGGTGCAATGGGGCCCAGGTTGGAACCCAAACTTTCTTGATTCGATTTCCACTAAGATTGGTGATCTTGGGATACAATAAAGAGCAGCAGACAGTCTAGAGGTAAGTATATTTGGATTTTTAGACACCCATTTTCCAATTCCTTAGAACAGTGATTCTTAGAATGTGGTCCCTAGATTAATGTTGTGGGTGCCACCTGAAGACTTGCTAACAATACCAATTTTGGGGTCCTACTTTCCACCCTCTAAAACAGTCTGAAGGTGGGACCTCCAACAGGTTAAAACACCTGTTAAGTCATGCAGGTGATTCTGATGCACATTCAAATCTCAGAACTACTATCTTAGAAAGTAGAATGTTCTATTTGCTCAAAGGGCTGCTCTGAAATATGGGCACTAAAAATTCAAACTCATCACTTCTGAGTTCCATTTAGTGAAGGCCAGACTCCACAACCCCGGAAATCTTGTAATGATTCAAAACTACCTTGATTGGACCTGAGAACATGGGAATAAGGACTCTCACTCCTATACACATCTGGCCCCAAATTCTCCCCCCTCACCCATCACTGATGGAGAACCGAGCCTAGTGGGACAGGGTTGACCAGTTACTCTAATGCTATAATCTTTGGTAAACAAAGACTCAAGGTCTCTGAGATGTCTAGATTAAACCCAGGGAAACCCAAGCTCTGGTTTCATCTTATTACTTCAGGCAGGGGATGAATGTAGCTATATATTCCTTCTACTACCCACCTTGTTCCTTCTTGGATTTAAGCATTCCACCCAGGCACATATTAATATCCAAATAAAATAAACATCACTGGGAAGACTGAAAATACAAAGAGACCATGATTTTTAAAGTTGGGAAAGCAAGAACGGACATTTTTTTCCACCCTCAAGTAGATCCTGAGGTCCAGCCAAAAGCAGGCTGTGAAGAACATGAAAGAGTTCAGCCACCACACAGTCTAGGTGGCCTCATGATGCACAGACGACAGTGAGGAAACAACAGGTGAGGAGATGGAAACAGCAATGCCTTTCAAATACAGAGCATTTTAGAACAAAATTGAGCATTACATACAATGGCAGAAACCAACTATCTCCAAACAAATAGTTCATAGGCTAGGCTGGGCCTTGTTTAACTCATCGTTGACCCAGCTCAACAGCATTATTTTGTTTTGTTTTGTTTTGTTTTGTTTTTTGAGACAGGGTCTCACTCTGTAGTTCAGGCCAGTCCTGAGCTCACTATGTAGCCCAGGCAAGCCTGGAACTCAGCAACCCTCTGTCTCTGCCTCCTGAGTGCTGGGATTATAGGCGTGAGCCACCATGCCCGGCACTGTGGTATGTGGTATTGATGGCTGGTGGGCGTGAGTCACCATGCCCAGCATTGTATGTGGTTACCGGGATCGAACTCAGGACCTTGTGCTTGCAAGGCAGGCGCTGGAACCACTGAGCTAAATCTCCAGCCCAACAGCATCATTTTGAAGGTGAAATTTTTTGGCAAAAAATTAGTAAATATTATAGTTAAATTCTGCAAGATTCTGCCTCCCAATATAAGAAAATCAGGCCACGCTAGGTCTACTTTCCCCAGTGGCAGCCACCCCAGTCCTCATTTGTGAAACTCACTTGTCTTCAGTAAGCACAGGAGTTTGTAAATCCTGCTTTGAGCAAACTCAGAACACACCGCATCTACTATCGACAGCCCAAGTTGGATTTACTCCTGGTCTAACACAGAACTGCAGTCTCTCGGAGAGCTACTTACCAGAAAGGGATCCACAGTGACATTGATATAAACAGATGAAGCATACAGAGACTAAAATCAATAACTCAATAAGTGCCGTCCACATTATAAATAAAATCAAATGAAATGCAGTAACATACCAAATTATAGTCATTTGGGAAACTTAACTACATTACTTAAAAATTTTTATATTCATTTATGGGTTTACTGTCTACATCTCTGTGCTTATAGCCCTACACTATAGTCTGGATCCTAAATGTCCCCTGAAGGGCTTTGTGGTAAAGGCTTAGTCCCGAGCATGATGCTAGTGGGAGATGGTAGAAAACTGAAGAGATAGTAGGAGGTTTTAGGTCAGCCGGCCATGCTCTCCAAGGGGATCACAGGACACCAAGCTCCTCCTTTACTTCGAGTTCTCGGCCATGAGGTGGGCAGACTTTGTTCTGGTCTTTGTTTTACATCTGATGCCTAAAACATGCCTAGCTCTACAGGCACTGACAGATACTGGGTGAGTGAATGGTCGTATTTACTGAGCTTTTACTCCCACTAAGCACAAACAAACACTTTACCAACGTTAAGATCTCAGAGCATCCCTGAGAGATACTCTTTAACAGATGAAGAAACTGAGTCAAAAGACAGTTAACCAACATGTTCAAGGTTGCCTAGTTTCTTGTAGAGCACAGGGGATGAGAGAACAGGCAGCCTGTAGGCTGAGGCCTGGGCTCTCCTGTCCCTGCCTAAGCTTTTACTGAGGCTATGTTTCTTGGGCTGGAACTAATACATTAAGGGCTCACAGGGCCAGTGTGGGCCTTTGAATCTCTTTCTAGTACAAAATAAGTTCTCAGAAAAAGATTAAGTTTGTTGTTAAAATTATTTCTCTGAAAATAAAAACAGAAGGGCTGTTATGGAGACTCCACAATCTGATGAAAAAGCATGAAATTATCATGTCAGAGACCCACTCAGGGTTGTATTTCTGTTTCTTCCTTTAAATAAGTGACTTAGATTTTATGGGTTCCTGTTTTCCCATCTATAAAAGTGTAGAAGTTTTTCTACATCCTTTTCACAAGGACATTTGAAGGGCAAAGTGTGCTAGAGAAAAATTCAAAATACATAAATATTTACAAAAAGAAAATTGACTGAAGAGTTTAAAACATTATTTTCAGTGTGTTATCTCACTATTTCCATCAAGGAACACTATTAGCCAAACAAACACTGATAGCACCTTCAAATGTGGAAGGTGGTGCCAGAAACAGCTCACTCGCCCCAAATCACAGAATCTACAGATAGTAAAACTGGGGCTACAAGGAGTCCATTTCTTTTAGGCTGAGTGAAGTAGTTTAATAAGAACTAGAGGACAAACAGGATGTTCCACACATGTGCCCTGTGTGCTTGAGACAGATGAGAAGTGCCTGCCTCTCTCTCTCTGCTGTGAAGGCCAGAGAGGCTGTGGTTTGGCTGACAGCTGCCATACTCTTTTATAGTTACTGTTGTCTTGCTGCTGAGACAAAATATCCAACACCCAAAGTCAGAGGGAAAGCTCAGTCTGTAGAGGTTTCAGTCCATAATCTGGCTCCACAGCGGACCATCACACGGCAGAAGGGCATCTCATGGGGTCCACATCGTAGCAAAAGCAACGAAGGAACTTTAACACCATCTTCCTGTCCTTTTGATCTCATCAAGACTACTGGCGTTAGGATGGTGCCAAACCAATCAGTGTACTGTGTACTGATTTAGTAATCACATTCCCTTAATCCCAGCACCACACACTCTAGATCCAGCTATCACTGACAAAGCCCTAATTATGACTGAATGAGGCTTTGGGGGGACATGTAGACTCAAACCATACCATGCCTTCCCCCTTAGTATTCTCCCCTGAAACTTTTGTTGTGGTGGTTTTCATTTTTTGTTTTGTTTTGTGCCTGACACGGAAGGCCTGACACTCACTCCTGACTGCAGCTCCTGCCTTGACCCCAAGCCCAGGTTGGGTGGACAGACAGAGGAGAGGGAAGTGAGGATATGAGAGGCTCTGGGGCATCTACTGAGAATCCCTCGGTGACCAGCAGCACGGTCTTATCTCCCCTCTGGAGTGTGCTCAAGTGCAATGCCAGGGTGCTTGTGGCCTCTGTGTGATTTGTGGGTTAGTGTTTTACACAGAGCTTCTCCCTCTCCGCAGACCTGTGCCAGGCCTGTCCTAATGGTACCGCTGTGATGTCCTCCTCACAAGGCTGATGCATTCTATCTTTCAGGTCACTCTTCGAGCGTGGCTTTGCTTCCCAGATTGTTCAGGGAAGTATTTTATAAACAGATACCCTCCCCCCCCCACACACACACTCATGAAAGGGCACTACCCTTCCATGAGTCTGGTGCCCCTGCCAACCTGGCAAAGCTTCTTCCATGGTGGGTTTTCTCATTTGGAAAGACTGGCTTCAGTGTTCTCCTTATTTTTTGAGATGCGAAGTCTAAGAGACAGATTTATTCCATGGGAAACAGGCAGTAACCATTCAGTAGAAGGTGATTGACGATTGGTTTTTAATACATTATTTATTGTTCATCAATTCTAACATCTTTCTTAGACAACTCATAACTTCAACAACACTAAAAGACTCTTATTTACTTACCAGTGTATAAATGTAGACAACATAAATATTGATACTAATGCGACAAAGATGTAGATTGCACAAGACATTTTTCTTCTGCCATGTATTTTTTTCCTTTACTGTTCTGAACACTTTTTTTCTGGGTCAAATCAATTTCATGGTGGAAAGTAATACTTTCTGGTCTCTAATATAGTTATTTTCTCTCAGTATCAGGGATTGAACCCAGAGGCTTCACACTGAGATTAGATAGATAGATAGATAGATAGATAGATAGATAGATAGATAGATAGATAGATAGATAGATAGATACATCAATCTACCCATTTTTTAATTTTTTACTTTGAAGCAGGGTCTTCCAAGTTGTGAGTTGTTCAGCCTGGGCTCAAACTTGAAAACTTCTTGCCTTGATCTCCCAGAGTGGTGAAATTATAGACATGTATCACCACTGGCTTCCAGCACAGTTCTTAATAAATGTCATCCTAGCATTTTCAGAGGATGTGTGTTTGAACACGGGTTCATGTAACTATCCTTGGCGGGAACTTGAACATGTTGGGTGATTGCTGAGGTCTAGCGGTGTGTAATCTGGCTTCTTAAAACTTCCGCTTTGGGATTGAAAATCTCCAGGATTTCTCAAATTCTGCATCCCTGAGGCGATGCCCACTCCCTACCGTTTTCAAAGTGCTCAAGGCTGGCCTCAGGCCAAGCATCTCATGCTTACAAAAGCCCAGGGCTTCTTCTACTCGTCCTGGCGGCTGGTGCAGAACCGTTACTCTGTATCACCACCACAGACACTGTTTGTAGAGTGACCTGTACCAACCTCAGAAAGACCCTTTGTGGGTATGTAAAAGTGTATGCAGCCAGCTGTGGTGGCATTTGCTTGTCAGCCCAGCATTCTGGGAGGCTGAGGAAGAACGATCACAAGCTCATGCCCAGCCTGGGCAATTTAGTGACTCAGAGAGAAGCTGGCTCAGAAAAAAAACTAAAATGGGCAAAGGATACGGCTCAGAGCAAAGGCCCTGGGTACAGTCTTTAGTACAATATGGGAAAAAAAAGAGGTATTTGCTAGCCTAGATAAGTGCAGAAGACACAGAAAGCTGGAATGAAACCTCCAAGTCTGCTCTAATACAACATTTACACACCAGATGCCAGCGACAACCATGAATCCCAGACAGTTTTGGTCCAGAGCCTTCTGTTTTGTTTACACATTGTAACAGTTTTAATTCATTACCAACACTTAGTCACTGGAAGAGTTCATATTAAAATGAGAGTTTCTGTTTCCCTAGAGAAGTAAGTCTGGCCACACTGGCTCCTTGCCCCGTGGCCACAGTTGAATGGGTTTGACTGACAGCTGTCACTTTGAATGGAATTGAGCACTTGTGTTCACCAGTGTCCCCGGGGCTCCCTTTTGTTTTATCTCCAGCCCACTTCAGTCACTTATGCTCCCTCTCTGGCTCTGTAGGCAATTAGATCATCTTAAATATTTATTTAATTTTTGACCATGTAAATCATGGATGTGGAAAGAACTTCAAATAGCACAAAAGAAACAGACAATGAGAAGAAACCACCCTCCCACACTGACCCACAGTCTCTGAGGACAGCCAGTTATGGTTTCTTATGTCCCTTTCTAGAGATAAAATAAGCATGCACAGGCATATTGCATCATGATCTTTATAAAAACATGAACGTGTCACAATATTTTGTTGCTTCATGTAACAATACATTTTAGGCTTCCAATCTTATTCAGACAGAGAAAGCTGCTTCATTCTCCAGAGGCCACACAAGGGTCCTTTGTGAGGATGCACTATAATTTATTGTTCCTAGTGAGGGAGCTTCTAGTGAGTCAAATCCTTTGCTGTAATGAGCAGGACAAATATGAATTCCATGTCCATATTAATCTATCCAAATGTGCAACAGCACCTGGAAGAAAAATTCTTAGAGATGGAACTGCTCCACCAAAAAAAGCAAATACAACTTTTCAATCATGGGAAGTATTGCAAAAGACTCCATAAATGCTGTACCAAATGACAGTCCCAGGAACACTGAATAAAGATACCACCTAGATCTAGAAGCCTCTAATGCAGTATAGCCATTGGACAGGTGAGGAAACTAAGGTCCAGAGACAGGAAATGCTGTGGCTTGTGAATAATGCACTCGAGAATGATCCAGGGCCTCAATGCCATTCACTGTCTTCCTTCCAGTGGTTCTGCTATCCAGCCTGGCTTTGTAGGAAAGTAAATTGAGGGCCCCTGGCATTGGCTCTGGGGTTCAGAAACTGGACTGAGGCCAGCTTTGGGGGAGCAGATGTTCTACTAACAAACATTCCTATCACGACTGGCACATGCTGTCACCATGGTAGGCTGGCCCAGCAGTGAAGGCCAAAAATTAAATGGACCATGGAAGGTGAATTACCGGCCACCCTTTGGTGGTTTTTTTAATTATAGATTTTTAAACAAAGCTAAATATAGGGCAATTAAGAAATAATTCCAAGTTCTGCCCCAAAGAACAAACCAGCTGAACTGGAGCTAACACAGCAGATGTATATGCATGTGAAATAGGAAACGAACAGAGGGAGCTTATTAGAGCAAAATCTAAACTTCTTCCCTTGGTTCTTCTGGCACAGGCCACGTGTTCCTTCCTCAGGGCCTTTGTATGTGCTGTCTACACATGGAACCCTTCTCCATTCCATTCTTCTCTTAATTGACTCTATCTCTTCCTTTACATATTTACCTTTCTCCATTCTTTTAATTCCTATCTCAGTTGCATTTCATCCTTCCTCCTAGCTTATATGACAACTGTCCCATTTTTCATCTATTTACTTCACTTTTTTATGACCAATCCGCCAATTGGAGCCTAGAGTGTCTGCTTCTTCACCTACACAATTAGAACAGTGTCTCTACTCCAGTGCTATAAGGATAATTGAGATCTGAACAGAGACTCCCCCATAGACATCTCTTCTCCTGAAGGCAGGAAGCCAAGGAAAGCACATCATATAGTTTTGGCTGAAACACGAGCACCGGGACATAAAACGGTAAGCCCTTGTCTGAGTCTGAAAGAACGAGTGATGATGTCCCTGCACAGGAGGAGATGGGGGTCCCATCCCAAGCAAAGGGGGAATTCACCCTTCTTTGGCTTTCTTGCTCTTTGGGATCTCAACAGATTGGATGATTTCTACCTACCATGGTGAAAGTGAATCAGTACTCAGTCCACAGACATTGCAGTGCAAAAGTCTTCCAGAAACAACATTCAGGCACACTCAGAGGTCACTGGGACCTGGGAAGGGTGTGGGGGAAGGAGGGGACCGAGTGAGGACGGTGAATGTTACAGGGGTGCAGGTGAACAGAGCGGCCATGTCTCTGTAGTAAACTAGCAGACTGTGCTTCACAATAATTAATTGTATATTTCAAAAAAGCTCATAGAGAGGAATTTGAATGATCTCAACACAAAGAAATGATAAATATTTAAGCGATGAATGATGTGTCAGTGACCTGAGCTGATCGTTATGCAATGTATATGGTTTTAAATGTCACACTGTAGCCTATAAAGATTATATGCTAATAAAAATTTTGGAAATATGTCTTGTATCAGTTATGTGGGCATCCATTAGTCCTGTCAAGTTCACCACCACAGGGCAGGCAAAACAAAATGACCTCAGAGAATGGAAGTAGCAGGTAGTCATTACCTGGAAAGTTCTTGCGGCTTAGTATTAATAGAACCCTATTTAAAGTGTAATACTGAGAGGTCCCATTAAATATGGTCTGCCCAGTCTCCGTAGTGCCTGGAGGTAAAGATAAGAGTCAAGTCCTCAGGTCCGGATAGGCCATAGCTGGCCTGCAGGCAGGAGAGTTTGGCCTAATCATAGTCCCAGTTATGCAATGATTTTTCCCAAACAGGATTGGTCTCCACAGACCTCAGGATATGACCCCATTTCCTTGGCAACATCTCCAAACAGAACTCAGAACCTTGGTTACAGCACATCACAATGCAGTACCAGTGTCCCCTGAGCTCATTTGGTTGGAACTGGTCAGCAGCAAACACGCTGAACTGCTTCTCCACTTCTCAAGGCTACAGCCTCAGGAGCCCAGCCAGAGACAGTATCTGTGAGAGACTGAGGAGGTGGCTCACCCCAGTCAGATGGCGCAGGCGTCAGTGCAGCAGCCACATGACTGTCACAGACACCCCAGGAAAGATCTCCCCAGGAATGAGCACCAGTGATCTACCAAAATCAAGGTACCCAAATGAAGACTCCATAGGCCCAAAATACCAATGACATTGAATCTGAAAAGAGCCCAGGGCAAGTTCCACCAGGCCCAGAAATAACCAGTAGCTCTGGGCAGGTCTCTCCAGAACTAGGTGCAAAAAATCGTAGAAAGTTAAAGTCCAGAGTAGGAGAATGAGTCACAGCCATCAGCCCCCGAGAGACACTGAGAAGCCTAGCGTACATCCACCCAGGCCTGGTCACCGTGATGGGAAATAACCTCACAGTGAGCCCTGCAGGATTTCCCCCAGTGTGGTCCCTGTAGGCCATCAGGCTGTACTCGTTATCCAGGCTCTTCCTGCCAGTTTTCCTGGGCAGCGAACCATTCTAAGGTCCTTTCTTGCTGAGGAACATCCACAACCCCACAGCACTACCTGATCGGCACTGATGTTGGGAAGAGATATCATGACAACATCCGAATTCTATCTCCTTTGAGGCCGTTTGTGATAAAGATTGAGATGTGTGGTGTTTAGACAATACACAGCTTTTCACCATAGATTGGGTAGATGAGAAAGTAGGCCCGTATTCGGTGTTACCTCAGCTGGAGTTAGAAGATGCCCTTAGGCTCTCTGAGCCAAAGAAGGGTCCTAAGCTCTTAATTCATGCCTCACTTTGTACACCGGAACATCCTCAAGTGTCTTGTCTCGGAGAAAATCAATCCAGCCTCCGCAGAAGAGCAAGCCTCTGGAGAAAGCTTCATTGTGTGAATGGGTACATTTTCAGGCCCAGCACTTCAGCAGGCAGGTTTACTGCGCCATCTGCACAGACCATGTAGCGGACTTAGATGCCAGGTACACAAGTATATGGACTGTTGAACGTGGGCAACATTCTGTGCCACTGGAGCCCGTGATGCCAGTGGACCCATCAGCCATGGCTTCAGACCCTGCTCCAACACTGTACCGCATAATTCTTCTAGTCATGAGAGTTTAGGACAAAGTGATGAAGAGAATGAGGCAAAAAACACCAGGCCAACAGGCAAAGCTTTCCCCGGTTTGGGCCTTCAGGACTTTGATTTGCTCAGCATGATAGAGAGAGGTCGTTATGCCGAAGTACTGTTGATCCAACTAAAAATTCATATCATATTTATGCAATGAAAGCAGTGAAAAAAGAGCATATCAAC
Source organism: Thryonomys swinderianus (assembly GCA_004025085.1). Lineage (NCBI taxonomy): Eukaryota > Metazoa > Chordata > Mammalia > Rodentia > Thryonomyidae > Thryonomys > Thryonomys swinderianus. The sequence goes on along the minus strand of PVIC010000753.1, from coordinate 50,270 downwards.
ATGGATTGGATGTAGACAGAGAAGCACATTTTGGAGCAGACATCTCACCATCCTTTTCTTGTTGGCCTGCACTTGTGCTTCCAGACAGAGAGCAGACTTCTTCGTTCTAGACTATGTCAGTGGCAGAGAGCTGGTATTTCCTATGCAGCAGCAAAGAAGACTTCCCGAGGAACATGCCAGGTTTTACTCTGCTGGAATCAGTTTAGCACTCAACTATCTTCATCAGTGAGGGATACTGGACTCAGAAGGGCACATTAAACTCATGGATTTTTGTGTGTGTAAGGAAGGCTTACAGCCAGGAGATACGAATGGCACTTTCTGTGGAACTCCAAATTACCTTTCTCTGGAAATTAGAAAAAGAGAAGATTATGGTTGTAGTGTGGACTTGGGCTTTTGGAATAGTGATGTTTGAAGTGATGGTCAGAAAGTCTCCATTTCATCTTGCTAAGAGCTCTGATAACTATGGCCAGAAATCAAACACTAATCTATTGCAAGTTATTTGGGAAAGAAAAATTAATATACTGTGTTGTCTGTCTGTAAAAGCTCTGAGGGTCCTGAAAAGTTTTCTGAACAGGGACCCAAAGGAATGACTGGGTTGTCATCCTCAAAAGAAATTTGCCAATGTTCAAGAGCATTGATTCTTTCAAAATGTTGACTGGGATGAGATGAAGCAAAAGTAGGTGGTGCTTCCCTTTAAACCGATATGACTGGGGAATTCACTTTGGAGAACTTTGATCCTCAGTTTATTTCTGAACCTGTAGGACTCACCCCAGGTGACAATGAAAGTGTGAGGAAGTTTGGTGGACCTGAAGTTGTAAGTTTCGAACACGTCAACTATCTATCCATGTATGAAGAGGAATGGGTCTGACCCTCATTTTTCAGCTATGCATTCTGCTTATGTTGGCATTTAATGCTTGGAAAAATTTGTTATCAGCTCAGATTCAATTAACCACTTCATAATTTTCTGGAAACTAATTTGAATGCCCTTTTATAGTTATATTTAGATGTAATATTTGTTTCTTATAGTCTATCATAGAAAATATTAAATTTTTTGTTGATAGAGTTGCTTTGTATGTTGTGACTTAAATAACAATGAGGCAATTCCTTGTTAACTAAACTTGTAATGTTTTCCATTGATTTAGTGGAGATGGAAAGTATAGTATTTTTTTAGTTATTTACTTTATAGGAAAATAATTTGTCCTTTAAGTAGAATGTCTTACCTGTGCTTATTTATCTCAAACTAAATTACCTGTTCTTTTGGATCCAAGTTTATTTCATCTTTAGGTAAATCCAAAAAATAATAACAGTTTTTAATCTACAGAAAACACATATATTATAGGTCTATCTCCTTAGATAAGTTTTTTGTTCATATGATAACACATGAAACATATGATAGAATTCATGTCGAGTACACAGTTCTTCAAAATATTTTTATTAAATTACGGGTTACTAGTTCATTATTTAAACAGTTGCTTAATATAGCTTTTTTGTTTCAGTGTTATTTTATTTAAAGGACTTGAAAAGTCACCATCATCATCTAAATAATTTATAATGATAGGATCTTAGTATAATTTAATTTTAGGTAATCAGCCTAGTTTTTAATTTAGAATGATTTAAAATTTATAGACATTTCATATATTTTTTATCTTTGTAGAAGTGCCCCATTTCATTAGAAATGTAACTTTCCCAAAGCCTGTAATAATATATTGTCTTTTCTTCAAATAACTAAGTATGATCATAATGACAGTGTCAAAGGAAAATATTTATAGACATTCACATGTTCATATCCAAGGCATAAACATTTCTCTTAATAGCTGGAACTTGTTTTAAAACAAATATCAGTACTACAACATAAACTAATAGAGAAATCTAATATGTCAGAAATATATTTATGATCTTGCTTTTCAAGTGTTGCTCTTTCCCATAGGGCATTTAAAAATGTAGAATAAGTACATAGGACATTTGTTTAACATGTTCATTGCTGAACCCATGTTAGAATTCTTTTGGACCTCATTTTGAGAAGCACTTTCTTCAAGTTATTCTTTTGTCCTCCAGTAAAGAGTAGAAAGTGTGTTCATGGTATAATATTTTAAGGTGCAGTAAGCAGCAATTTACAACTTTATGAACATTTTAAAACAAATTTTAAATGAGTGATTTCATCAGATACCTCCCTTGTTCCTCTTAAGAAAATCTTTTCAGGGGCCGGAGATTTAGCTCAGTGGTTCTGGCGCCTGCCTCACAAGCCCAAGGTCCTGAGTTCGATCCCCAGTAACCACATACAATGCTGGGTGTGGTGACTCACACCCACCAGCAATCAATACCACATACCACAGGGCCGGGTGTGGTGGCTCACGCCTGTAATCCCAGCACTCAGGAGGCAGAGACAGGAGGATTGCTGAGTTCAAGGCTTGCCTGGGCTACATAGGGAGCTGAGGGCCAGCCTGAACTACAAAACAAGACCTCAAAAAAAAAAATATTATCAGTTTTTATCTTATAGCAAAGATATGATGAGCATTTTTCTTTAATGAGGTTTTACTCATTATTTAGGATGGTCTTTTGTTTTTAAAAATTATAACTAGTAAGACTGACAGTTCATATTTTATGCAAAATTACATTACAAATATGTTTTTGACTGTATTCTTTTTCTTTTTTTTTCTACAGCCTTTACATGTCACATCGATTCTTTTCATATTGTATAGGTCTCTCAAAATATTCCAGGGAGTGAGACAACTTACAGTCATAATGGTTGTCATTTTGACATTCTAGGAAATAATTTATTTGCATAAGCCTATAGTCAGATCATTTTACGCACATGAAGCCTGAATTAAATTTCAGGTATCTTGTTCAATGCTGGTATATTTACTTCATAAATTTTCATAAATTTTGTTTTGATTTTTGTCATGTAGAATACTGACTTGGTTATCATAATGCAATCTGTATTTTTGTACCTTCTTTTTCATGTTAAAAATCTTTAAATAAAACACTTAATAAACATCAAGAAGAGAGGGTCCTGTTAGGGCTTGCAACAGACTGCAAGATGGGTCAATTCTGTGGTTCCTTCCTCTGAGCCCTGCTAGTCAATCTCATGATTTCTCAAAGGTCCTGAAGTACTTATAGCAGCTACAAACACAGAAAGAGAGTCTCCAGAAGAGGAAGAGGAGCCAGAAGACCTGGAATTTTATGCCCTCCTCTTGATGGTTCTCAGTGCCATTGGACAAAGATAGATCGGGAAATCCCAGGAAGCTCTGATAACCAGAGAACATGAATCATTTGTTGGGGTGTTGATGGAGGCCAGAAACCAGGGCTCCAGCATCTCCTGGACTGTTAAACCTCATAGTTCTGGGGCCTATCGCAGATAGTCTGGTGCAGTAGGTCCATTTTGGAAGCCAGGATTTTGCATCAACATATCCCTGGTGATGCTGGTGCTCTGGATCTGGGAATTAAGGCTCCAATATTAAGACCACAGCTCAAAAGCAGAAGTGCACAGTCGGGAATTCTTTGTCTAAGGAAGTCCTGGCTGAGCATGTGCTCCTCTGGATTCTCCTCTGAACGGAAAGCTCTGCATGGAACTGCTGGAGGTGATTGGCTATCCTGGGATGTGGTAAGTGGCCCCTTAATCGGCAGCTTGAGAATGATTTTGAGCAAGACTCACTTCACTGTCCCAAATCTAATAACCCCTATAAGAGCTGGTTCCATTGATTTTTAGCTGTGCACTTTGGTGAATGATTTAACCTGTCTACATTTCTTCCTCTACAAAAAATGTGAAAAACAAAAGTTATATACCTCATGGATTGTTGGAAGGTTTCTACAAGATAATAAAGGTCGAGTGGAAGCATATACCAAATAAATGTATCAGTAGGATTCCCAGTCTACTAGGAGGTACAATGGCGCTACAAAGCAGGAGTCAGGTAATGCAAAGGAGCTATGTACAAAGATATCAAGCCACTCAGAGACGGGGGATAGATGAGAGCTAGCTATTCTATTCCCTTTAGTTGCAGAGAAAAGAGAGGAAATTATGTTCCTTTCTTTTTGGTCTCTCATTGGCTGAAGCCAGAAGTCAAGGGAAACCGAGAGGCAGTTTTCTAGAATTTGCCTCTTGTAGCACAGAGAAGGAAGTAAAGACTGAGGTGTGGATGGAGGGAAGCAGTGCTAGATAGATGGTTAAGAACCCACTGCTTGATAGATGTGCAGTAAGTTGCTATTGGAGAGAAACATACCTGAGACAATTCCAATTTATGCCTGCTCATTTTCACTCTCTAAAGAATCTTAAATCTCAGTGGATGCTTGTACAAACACTATCAAACTGTATCCTGTTTGGGAGATATTTGTTCATCCTATCTGTTAGCCATTATCAAAGTATATGAGAATCTAATCTGCAATGGAAAGAGAGTTCCAAAGAAAGCAACTCAGTCCTTTTGACACAAAATGCTCAAACTAACACATGGTTCATTGACTCAAGTTGGGGGTGGGTTACACTGTTCACTCAGTTCCTGAGGACACATAGAAAAGTACTCATACATGCCTATAGAAAAATGCACATTTGTGATTTATATACTTTTCTGTATTTACTCATGCATATGTAAGTTTTCGTTTGTAAGTTTTTAAGCAACATCACTTTTGGTGATATCACTAAGCTGATGGTTTAGCTGGGCCGGGAGCAAAGAGGAAAATTGCAGCCCTGGAATGTTCTAGAAAATGTCAGTGTCTCTCTGTGATACTATTTGAAAGGTCCTAGCCCAGGACCCAGGGTGGCAGGTGACCCAACCTGCATGTGAAAAGATACCTCCAAGCAGGCTGTAAGGTGCCCAGACAGACTTATGTCCCTCTCTGCAAAGGATCAGCAGCTCATCTCCCACCTACTTGCTTGATCTGTTTAGCAAATTCGCTCCACACCTCACCTCTCTTTGTGCCTGCCATCTAGGAGGATCTTTGAAATTTATTTTCTCCTTTTAGCCTGCTGTATTTTTAATGTCTGAGTGAAAGAACAAAGGAAGGCGAACACCAGACAAGATCGTTTCATTCCTCCACGAGCTGTTGTGTAGCCCGGCTCCAGCTCAGCTAACATAAATGTTTTAAAATTCCGTCTTTGCAAGGGAAACAGTGCTGGGGTAGTCATCAACGTCCAAGATGGGGCCCTGTTTCTGCCTTTCATTTGGGGACATAAAAGGCCCCCAGCATCAATCATTAACAACCTATTAACACAAGCAGTCCAGAGAAGGTTTCCTGCTCTGGTCAACCGCAGTGGAAGAAATTCCTGTCGCCCAGCTGGCTGGCCATCCCTGATCCGGCCATGAAAACTGTTTTCAGCTTTGAAAGGGCCTGCTGACTCTTCTTTCATCTCTCTCTCTGAGTAACAGATACCTGGTAGCTAGTTTTCCTCCTCCCCCGCTGCAAAACTATCCACCTGCTTCCTTGGCTTCTGGCATCAGGAGTTGCTTGCAAGAACACTGACACTATTGATTGCGTCCGAGCGGCCTGCAGGGCTGCAAGACGTGCTCTCTGCATGAGGGCCGAGACTCAGGGCTGCCTCATAGTCCTTCCGCACCAGTGCGGGGAGGGATTTGAGGGCTCTTCAAAAGAGGGTTTGCTTGACATTTCTGATTCTCGAATTTAATTGGTGTGGGTTTGAAGCAAAACCAATCAACGTGAAGATTTTTAACTGGTCAATTAAAATTTAGTTTTTTAAACTGCGCATGTAGCTCACCTAACACATTTTGGAAGTTTGCAGATGAGAGAACTATACTGAAACCTTTATGTTTTTCCCTTTATGATAAAATATACATAATGAAAAATTGAGCATTGTGAACTTTTTTTTTTTTTGAGACAAGGTCTCGCTTTGTAGTTCAGGCTGGCCCTGAGCTCACTATGTAGCCCAGGCAAGCCTGGAAATCAGCAATCCTCCTGCCTCTGCCTCCCGAGTGCTGTGATTCAGGCATGAGCCACCATGCCCAGCACTACGGTATGTGGTATTGATGGCTGGTGGGAGTGAGTCACCACACCCAGCATTGTAGTTACCGGGATTGAACTCAGGGCCTTGCACTTGTGAGGCAGGCACTGGAACCACTGAGCTAAATCTCCAGTCCCCAATGTGAGCATTTTTAAGCCTGCAGTTTGGTGACACTAAGGACGTTCACAGTGTTGTGCTACAGTCACCACCATCCATCTCCTCGTCTTTTTTCATCTTCCCAATTTGAAACTATGTATCTTTAAATAAAAATCTCCGTCCTCCCTCCCCACAGTGGTTGGAAATCCCCATTCCACTGTTTCTATGAGTTTTACTACCCAGCTCATATACATGTGATCACACAACAGCTGTCCTTTCGTGAATGGCCTATTTTATTCAGTATAATGTCCTCACATTTATGTTTTAGAATTTCCTTCTTTTTTAAGACTAATATCTCCTTGAATGTTTAGACTAAATTTTGTTCATTTGTTCACCTGGTAATGAATACTTCATTGTTTCTACCCTTTGCTTACGATAAATAATGCTGCTGCAAACATTGGTGAACAAAACAGTGCTTGAGTCCTCTTTCAATTGTTTTGGTTATATACTCAGAAGTGGAATTGCTGGGTCATGTGGTATTTGTCTATTTAAATTTTTCAAGAAGCACCTCGTGTTCTCCACATTAGCTGTACCATTTTACATTCCTCCAAGCAATGCACAAGTTCTCCAATTTTTACGGAAATTGCCACAATGCCAACACGTTATTTTCTGTTTTGTTTTGTTTTTTTAAATACCGGACATCCTACAAGGATGCTTAACAGTTATTCCATACCTTGTCACCTCTTTGTGCCTGACCCCTAGGAACATCTTTGAAATATATTTAAAAATGGTTTCACATTTGTGTTTTGGATTTTGCGTTTCCCTAACGTCTGCCATGTTCACCCTTGTTGCAATGGGCGCTGGGATTTCCTATCTTTTAAAACTGCATAACGCTATGCGGTATATACACACCGCAGTTTGGTCATCAGCTCATCGTCATGGACTCTTTGGTTCCACCTCTGACAACTGTGAATAGCGTTTCTGTGAGCATAGGTTTATAAATATCTGCTCAATATATACTTTTAGTTCTTCTAGATGTAAACTCCTGGGAGTGGTATGACTGGATCGCACAGTATGTTAGGTTAATTTTTTTGTGTGCAGTCACCATGGCATTTTCTACAGTGGCTGCATCAGTTGACATTTCCACTAGCAAAGCATGAGATTCCAACTGGTCCATATCTTTGCCAATGTTTGTCACTTTCTGTTTTTTTTTAAGTAATTCTAATCTTTATTTTGATACTAATTCGCTAAATGACCTTCACCAAGTGAGGAAATCACTGAGCTGTTGTAGACCAGCTTTTTTTTTTTTTGCCTAGAGATGCCGTTTTCTGCCTCCTCTGACTGTACAAAACATCTCTGATCACAAGACCTCCTCCCATTCTCACACTGACTGCCTGAGGGTCCCCTTCCCTTGCTGTGTCCTCCACTTGTGAATAGGGATGAAGCGAGCTGCTGTGTTGGTCCAATGAGAACTCAAAAGGCTTTGGAACACTAAGGAATGAATGAGTGACAGGTAGTGGAGGAAAGGGAGAGAGGTGCTTCATGTGGTATGGGGTGGATTCCTACAGCCATCTTGCTATTAGCTGCTCCTCACTTCTCCTTATGCACTTACGAGGTTTTTTGTTTTGATGGATCATGTCCTAGCCAACCCCAGTACCTAAGCAAGGACCTGGCACCCAGTATTTATTATTTATTATTATTTCACAATTACGATGTTGTTTCACAACTACAGTGTTGTGAAATAAATAACTGGATTGAATATGTGAATAGATAAGAGCAGTAGGTAGCAGATAAGTTAGCACATTAAGTTAAAGTTTGAGAGAGAAGAAATAGGTAAAAACGCTGTATATACCACTTCGCTTCATTTTCACCCTGGTAGCAAGCAATAATTCTTTTTTTCTTTTTTTTTCTTTTTTTTTTTTTACTTCAAGGAACTACTAAAATAAATAAACTGAGAGGAATATTTTACACTCTAAACCTTCTGCAGAGATAAGGTTGAAACGAACTGGACTGTCTACTTCTACATCCATTTCTATGCTTGATATAATCTCTATTTCTGCCTCACCCCTTGTACTGTTTATTGACATTACTGCTGCTTCTTTCGAAGGTAAGGACTCTGTTTTCATTCATTTATTAGTTCAGTGAATAATTGTTGAAGTGTGATGATGTTTTCAAGAAGGTGTAAAAGCAAGTTGTACCAGTTAGGAAGGGGTGGGTCCTATCACAGTAACAAGTGACTTCAGAAAATTTAAACAGTGTGCTGATTTCCCATCCATTTGATATGTCCATCCCTGGTCATTCAGAGACCCAGGCTTAACAGTGCTTCTGTATTTCTGCACCCGTGGAAAGAGACATGGAAAATCATGCCTGACAAGTGCAGAATCTGGCAGAGGAACAGCCAATGAACTATGGGATGACAGGAAAGGGAAGTCCTAGTTCAGTTGTCTAGCTGCACAAAAGAAAAAATTTACCTTGTCTGATGAATAGATACCACTAAGGTCAAATGGGATCAGATCTATAAAAACTATTAAGAGCTATTAAGAGCAAAGGAAATATTACTTTGGTAATGTAAGCAAAACTTTTAGCATATTCTCTTTCAATTTTATTTTCTAGCATATTTACTTTTTCACTCGAGTAAGCAAAGCTTACAGAATGCTGAATCCTATACGTAGTACATTTCTATTATGCATAACTATAGAAAGTGTGACCTATAACTTAGTCATAATAAGATATAAACAACAATAACTTAAAATAGAACCATTATAACAATATAATAAAAGTTAGGTGATTGTGATCTCTCTCAAAATAGCACACTGCACTGCAGATCTGAACAAGGTCACCATAATGTACTTTTTCCTTGTTAAGTAGAGAACTTTCACCTTTTCCCTGAAAGGAGGCACTTTGGAGCTTCTCTTTGGAGTACCTGAATCATCAGCATTATTGCTCTTGCCCATTGGGGCCAATATTAAGTAAAATAATGGTTCCTTGAAGACAATCATTGCGACACTACCACATTCCACCTGGGAAACTGAGATGGTTACAAAAGCACTGAAGAGAGGGTAGCACACAGAGACAGAGAGGTGATTCGTGTCTGCTCAGGTTGGAGTTGGACAGTGAAGATTTTGATGCACTATTCAAAGAGTGTGCTATTTAAAACTTAGGAACTGTTTACTTCTAGAATTTCTCATTTAATATTTTGAACTCCATTTGACTATGAGCTTAGAACATGAAACCACTAAACATGGGGACAACTCTGTGTCCCAAGAAGAGAAGGAAGAAGAGCATCTCAAACAAAGAAGCAATAGGAGCAAAGGTGCAGACACAGGAAGACAGAATTTGCCTAGTCACATAGCAAAACATCCAGTGTAGCCAAAGGGAGGTTGTTCCCATGCACATCCCCATCCCTGGTTCTGTACACACACACACACACACACACACACACGCACACATACCCAGATACACATACACATGATGGTACCAGCTCCTGGTCTCCCTAGACCATTCACCCAGTCACCATATACCCTCCATTTTACTCTAAATTCTCTTTGGGCCTCACTGCACTCATATAAGTGCACTGTCTCTGCTGTTCACTGGGTCCTCGGGTAGCCTGCCATTCCAGGTTGGCACTTTGCATCCTAATTTAACAGGGAGATGAGGGAGTCTCCCAGAGGAGACAAGAACCAGGGCAACAGAGTCACTTAGGGACTAGAGTGGTCTGAATACTCATCCTCCCAAAGTCACATCTATTCACAGCCTGGGAGAGATCGCCTTATTTGGAGACAGTATGTGTAGCTATAATTAGTTAATGATCTCAGGATGAACTTGTTCCCAAATGCAATGACCACCACCCATCATAAGAAGGACAAGGAAATACACAGAAGAAAAGGCCATGAAAAGATGGGGGTCTGAGACCAGTGTCATGCATCCCCAAGCTAAAGAATACCCTGGGGCCACCGAAACTCACAGAGGCTTGAAGAGCTTCTGAAGACTCCGAGGGAGAGTGGTCCCGCTGACACCTTATTTTGGGAACTCTAGACATTAGAACAATGACAGAATATGTTCCTGTTATTTTAAACCACACAGTCTGTGGTTATTTGCTATAAAATCTTTAGGAAACAAATATAGGAGGGCTTTGCCAACCAGCCTTTCCATGCTTAACATTTTCTACAACAGTCGCTGCTTATCAGCCCAACTCTGGTCCAGCTCCTCACACTCCAGATGAGAAACGGAAGCCTCCGACTCACTGTGGGATGCAGACAAAGCCAGACCCAAGTGTCACGACCCCCACGTCTCAGCCCTGCCTTTCTTACCTTCATCACCTGTCTGAACTGACATTGCTGGGACTAAACTGAGAAGCCAGTGGGGGAGGGAAAACATCCCTTTTGACCCCTGCTGTCCCCCTACCCTCCTCTCTCCTGCCAGTCCCTCTAATCTGTTTGTTGGTGTTTCCTCTGCCGCCTCAGGCCACCAGCCTTGTTTGGCTGCTGGAGTTGTTGCCAAAACCCATATTTAGTTGTTGAAAGTTCTTTGCCCAGGCAGCTCTGAAGTTAATGATGGAATCTTTGAAAATGACATTAGAAGCAAAGCATAAGCAGCAGAAAACATGAAACTACCTTGAGCCCATCTGTTGGAGGACGATCTACCTCCGAGCTCCCATTTCCCATGTAAAACAGAAGATATGATTTATAATTTATATCTCGCTGGGACAGCCCTGATTGAAGCAAACCACTTTGATGAAGTGTTGGTTTCATGCTAGTGGAACACCATTCCAAATCAGAGAAGATTTAGAACTCTAACTCCTCTGCTGCCACTTTGATGTCAAAAGATTTGTATTTTCTGTGCTTTTCTGAAAAAAAAATAGGGAAGGAAAATATGTACACTCCAACATGCATGTGCTGGAAATATGAAAACATTTACGTGTGTATTGGCCCCCAGATATAATTACTGCATTAAACACTAAAAATATTTACAGACTTATATCTTGCATTAAGTCTTGGTTCCAATAATTCTCAGAACATTGTGAAATTCAGACTTTGGTTTCTTGGGACTAAGAAATTTAATTTATTGGAAACTGACAACACATGAAAGACAAAAATCAAAGAATGTCGACTATTATCACATCCACCAGTGATCTAAAAAAGTTGTTTTGAGTATGTGTTATATGTATGCACTAGGCCATGACATTGATTGGTTGAGAAAGAGACATAGAAATGGAGGGAGTATAAATAGGATTCTAGAAGGCACTCCCAGTGGAAAAGGAGCATTTGTATTATAATACAATTAAAATATCAGTCAAGCTAAATCTCTTTATTACCCCACCGTCAGTGACAAAACTAGCTAATTTGTTGGCACCACTACCAATAAAGGGTACTCACTGAGCCTCCCGCTACCAAGAAGCACCAGAAGTTGAAGACATCATGATAAGGAAGACCCATGGGGCTCCTACTCTCACACGATATGTAATCCAGTTAAAGGTCAGACAATAAAGAAATACATAGCATGCATTTATAAAAGTCATAATGAACAATCTAAAAGGCAGGATGTGGAGACAGAAAGGAAAGACTGGAGTTTTAATAGAGAAGCCTCTTCCAGAGAGGTGACTTTTGAGCAGTTACCTGAATTAAATGAGGGGGGGAAGTCATGAAAAGTTCGAAGAGCAGTGCTCTCCAGGCAGAGCAAACAGGCAGTGCGCAGGGCGGGTGAGTGGAACGCCCAGGAACTGGAAGAGCCAGAGGCTGATGGGAGTTCAGCAGGAAGCGAGGTGCAGATGAAGAGGGCATGCGGGCAAGGTCAGGAGCGTGCAAAATGTGCTTCACAGGGAACAACAGGCACCACACTTCCTTCGTCCTGCATCAGTCCCAGAAAGGAAAGTTCAGCTACAGAGGTCAAGGCCAAAAGGCTCACCAGGCACTAGGCTTTGTGCAAGAAAGGAAGGCAGATGTGCAATGATCATGTAATAAGGAGCATGTGGGAAACACCACAAAATGGAGCACTCCAAGGATTTTGACTTGTATCTGAATTAACCTGAGGCAATCTGAATATTTTGGGCAAATAGAAATATGAAAGGGAAAAATTAGTCCATTAATTACTTTAAAACAAGCAGTCATTAGGAGGTGCTGACCCAGTGCTGTTAGGTGTGGGAATACAAACCTAAACAAAAACAGAGTAAGACCTCTGCCCTCATGAAGGTTTCGGTCAATGAATCACACAACCTCAGTTCTAATTGCAAGAAGGTTTACACAAGAGACTCCTCTTGGGCTTCCCGGTGGCTACCAAAGAGACTTCTCTGGCAAAGCCATGACTGACTAGGAGCTGAAGGATAACCGAGTGTTATCTGGGGGACACTGATGAAGGGGGGAGTTTTGCAGGTAGAGAGAATGATGAGCACAAAGATGGTGTGGCTTGAGGACTTGGAAAGAGAACAACAGGAAACACGACATCTGAAACCATGAGATAGAGGGGATGTTTATCTCTGTAACATGACCCAAACTATCCTGCATCCGAACAAGAAAACGAATACAACGGAGATCTCTCCTGCACTTGTTTCTGGACTGCCTTCCAGCACAGGCCCGCATTCCTGCCTGCTGTCCTCATCTCCTCCAAATGCCATCTGGTGCGACTCGGTGTGACTCTGAGGAAAGTGAATCTACCTTCAGCCAATGTGGCTGCTAGAGGTAGCAAAGCGCTTTGAAGATGCAAAGTTCTCTGCTAGGGTGAAACATCATTATTCTGCACCTGATGTCAATATGTTCTTTTGTCAAAAAGATTCAATTAATTAAACTGCTTTGCCACTGTTTTATGATGCAGTCACCAGACGTGACTCAAAGGGCCAAGTCATGGTGGGAATATTTAACTCCTGGTAGGAGCAGAGAGTAATGGAGGATGAACCCTGATCAGCAGTTGGAGTGTTGCTTTACCAAGGGGCCAGTGGGATCAGTGTGCTCATCTAAGCAGCCCCGAAGTACAGAGCTTTGTGGGAAACAACATGAAAGGCACAAGAGCCCCTGTGTTTGCATAAGGACAGGTGAAAATGAGACAATTTCCTGCGAAAGCAAAGGAATGTGTCTGGAGACAGCCAGCTCCCACACCCACCTCAATGTAGTGTGTACACACACACACACACACACACACACACACACACACACCCTTGGTCACTGGTATTTCTTGTGCATCAGTAGCTCAGATTAAAGTGTCTTAGAGCTGGAACCTGCCGGACTCAGCTCTGTCCCTCAGTTCACGTTTGCTGTGGGACTATCCCAGTCATTCGATGCAGGGCATCCTGATTAGAAAAAAAGGTGGGAGAGCTTGGCTTAGCGGCACCTGTCTATAATCCTAGCCCTCTTGAAAGGTCAGGCAGAAGGACTGCAAGTTCTGGTCTGGCCTGGGTGACTTGGCAGTTTATCAAGACCCTGAATGAGAAATTTAAAAGGGCTGGCACAATGTGAGGTATCCAAATTCAACCCCCAGTACTAACAAAAGGGCAGAAGAGGGTGAAGAGGAAAGGACCCTATGTACGGTGAAGGAGACGAAGGAAAGTAAAGTTGGTAGTGTCACATGGCTAAGACGGGACCTCAGGTGACAGCGAGCAATCCAGCCTTGAAGATTCAGGGGTGTCACGTGTCCATCACACTGCTGCACTTCGATGTGCAAAGAAAAAGTGGTTTATTTTCGACAGATGCTCTTCCTGTGTATACTGGCCTCTTGCTATGGGGGGGGGGTGTGCAGGGATAAGTTCCAAAATAGGAATTTTAACCTTGCTAATTCATGGCGACACCATCTCCCCCTTTGGAAGTAGCTTCTTTCAGTCAGAATCGCCCCTTCGGCCTAGTGTCTGTGACAGCTGGGGAGGAGACCTCCCATCCATCCCGCCCCTCGGAGCACACTCTGCCCCCTGCTGTGTCGGCTTCACAGTGCTTCTGGCTCAGCTTTGCTGTCAAAGACTCCCCCAGCATGGACGTACCAGGGGAGCACCAGTCGGAGAATGTGTCCCTGGCACTTATGCTCGGAGAACCCTGGGGCCCTGTCCCCCTTTCCCTGTGTGTCTGTGTCCTGCCACGGGGCCAGGCAGCGTCTTTGCATCTCCTCTTCCCATCTGGCCCAGGCCCCTCCTCCCCCGCAGCCTCTTCCGGCTCAAGGTGGCATTCACCCTCCGCTGGAGCAGTAAGGGCGGCACAGCTGGAGGGCACAGGATGAATGCAGGAGTTGATGGAAACCACAGACGTTTAATACCTGTAAAATACTTCTCCCATTACAAGACGAGCATTCCTTTCACTAAAGGTTTATCTGGGTTCATAAAATTCAGATGCGCTCAGAAGATGCAAGCAAAATCTGTTTGCCTAAGACATCGCTGGATGGTTCCAATTTGTGACTCACCAGACCTTAGGCTGGCATCACGCTGGCCCATTCTCTTCTCTGTACACCAGCACAACGTGGGGCCTGGGGATCGTGAACCATTGAGAAAATGACCAAGGACATAAGAAGAATAAGTGATTAATAGCCATTGAGAAAGGTGCTGGACCAGAGAAATACAGGATGCGCTGACAGTGAGTGCCCGGGAAGGCTATGGGAGCCGGTGACAGACAGTACTAAGGACGTGTTCACTGAGTGAAGGGCCCGAGGTGCTCTGGAGTGGGGAGAGAGGCAGTCACAAGAGAGCGGGCAACTCGTCCTGAAGTAGGAAGCTGCCCCGTGGGTCTTTTTCAAAGTGACCTCTGGAAAGAGCATCTGGGAGGGAAGAGAAGTAGAATCCTGGAGGAGGGAAGACGTGGGAAGTGGGTTAGTTGAGTGGGAGACACAACTAAGTCACCTTGCAGAACTGACAAATAAAATCATGGGCCACTTCTGCACAGTTCACTTTAGCAATCCCCTCCAAGCCCACCGGATTGCTAAACCTCATTCTCTTCCTTTCTGAGTTGAATTTTGATCTCATGCTGCGTTGGCTGGTTCTGCATGTCTCTCAGGTTTTCCTGAATTTTAGAGGAAGCCTGGTTTGGAGCGACTCTCGGCACTGACCTGCTTCTGGGCTGGGTGCCGGCCAGGGAACTAGCCATAGTCCTAATGTACAGGGAGATTGGACCGGCAGAGGAGAAAAATGGGAACCCTCAAGGATCCACCCAACACCTGGCTGCCCTTCATCTGGGAACCCAGACCCAATGCTCCGAAGCGTTTTGAAGCTCCTTTTTTCCTTCTCTCTGGGGCTCATCCTCCAAGGTGACCTCCCATTCTCACCTGCAAGTACTTCAAGCATTCACATACTCTGGCTTCCTTGTGTGTGCTCTTATCAAAGCAACTGTGATAGGTAATTCATTGTGTCGACCTGAGTAACAAGTGCTCAACTGAACTAGCCTGGAATAATTCTGCGTGTGGAAGACCCACACTAGGGAGGGTGTCACCAGAATGGTACAAAAGGGAAATGAAAAACGGAGTCTAGTTTGTGGCTTTGGAGGAGCTCTAGTCTTTGCTTTCACCTCGGACATCATCTCACTTCCACTGTAGACCTCCGGCCTCCTAGTAGGGACTTGCACAGGACACTACAGTTGAGCTCCAGGCCCCTGACTGGATCCTTCAAATCTCTTGTGCAGACAGACATTTCACCCTCTTCCATACCTGACTGTGGACAGCCATTGTAAGCCAACTTTGTAAATTCTTACAGATTTATCTTGTATTAAATTGGTTTCTCTAATAAGCAGTGACTAATACAGTAACTATAATTCCTTCACTTGGTGACTGTAATAAAGCTTTATTTACTGCTGCCAGAGATTGAATTCAGGAATCTCCCCACGCCAACCACATGTTCTACGACTGAGCTACCCCTCCAGCCCTGGCAATAACCTTTTTTATCAGCAGCTCCAAATCTCCACACTCCTCTCTTCACAGATAGCAAAAGCAGTCACTTCCACCAGCAAAAGTCATGCCACACCCCGTTTACTGATTCCTGAGGTTTCCTTGTTGTCAGGAAAGAAGAGAAAGTTGTCTCTGCTTAGCACACAGGACTTAGGGGCATCCTCTCCTCTCAACACCTATTGCTCCAGCCTCACACTTCCTCCGTCCCCAACTTTTTGTCATATCAGCCTTCACTGAGCCCCTTGGAGGGCCCACCTGCCTGATGACTGTGTAGCACCTGCATTCCATGGATCCAGGACAGCTCCTCTGGTCACAGGGACAGGTCACTCTCCCCTGTCATACTACCCATCACCATTCCACAGAGCGGTCTTATTATACGTGTTTATTTGATGAATGACTATTTCTCCCCACTTGGCTTTGAGTTCCTTGAGTGCAAAGATGGTGGCACGTGTTTATGACATAGAGAAGAGCATGGTGACCACCTTCCCAGCCTCCTTGGGCAGGACAGACCACATGACGGCCTGCGAGGGCTGACGTGGTACCTTTCCCAGGCTCCCTGCTCCTCTGGCACCTGCTAAGCCTCTTTCTCAAGTACACGTAGCTCTGGCCTCACAGCCGTGCCTGGCGGTTCTGGTTCCGTTAGTGTTCTGCAACAGGCCAGATGTGTTCCAGCCTCAGGGCCTTTGCACTTGCTGATGTCTGTGCCTGGATTTCTATCCCCTTAAATATCCAGATGACTGACAGTCCCTCCTTCAGGGGTCTGTTCATATTAGCATCTTGCCAGCGAAAATTATTCTTATAACCCTCTAAAAAATTAACTGCTTGAGTATTTAGTAAGCCCCCGACCTCACTTTTGTTCTGGCTGGCCATTTCCCCTTCTGACATAGCAAGCATAGTTTTCTTTCAATGTGGACATCTCCCACTCCCCACAGGAATGTGAGCTTCTTGCAAGCAGGAATTTGTTCTCTCTTCTACTTGACTATATTCCCAGTTATTAACTGGTGCTGATATGTGGCATATATCAAGAAATGTTTGTGAATGAACAAACAAATGAATGAATGACTCTGGAGCCTGAGATTTCCTGAACCTGTGTTCAGAGTTCCCCTCTGCTCGAGCCTGTGCAGTGAAAAATGAAGCTGTGTCCTCAGCCAGGTTCTCATCCACACAGACCCAAATCCAGTTACAAATGAGTAACAATAAGGACCATATGGAGTCCTTGCTATAGGCCAGTTATTTTGCAAAGTGTTGTGCACGTCTGTAAAGTACCCAGAGCATCACTAGGAAGGGGCTAGCGACAGTCCCTTTTGTGGAAATGAAGAAAGTATTCAGAGGCCAAATGGCTTGGTCAACATCAGGCAGCCAGTAGGAAGCTAAGCTAAGGTCGAACCGAAGTTTATTGCTAAGAGAAGGTACTTGCAAGCTAAGACTCACTTTGACATTTGAAAATGGGTTGCAAGAAATACACAGCAGAAGCTGTATGCGGCACTCCACAGTGCTGGAGCTGTTCACTGGGATAAACAGAACAAACTGGGCTGCGCTGGGCCCTGCCTGTGGGCGCACAGGAAGTGGCCACGTGGATGTCCCGTGTGGGCTCCTAGAGCCACACAGCTGTGCCCACATGACACCGAGCGCAGGGGAGGAAAGGGAAGCCCCAGCACTAGGAATCAGATCAAGGTAACAAGTCCGGAAAGGTCTCTAACACACATTTGTTGCAAACTGTTCGTTTTATGGATTCAGAGAAGGAAGCAACTGAGGCCCAGGCAGCCACATACAGCAGGGTTATGTCAAGCAGCGCGCTCCGTTCCCTGGGCCACTGGGGTCACCCGATGATGCTGCCCTCTTCTCCCCCTCCTCTCCCCAGTCCTTCAGGTTTTTACCCAGCGTGTTTCCTCTCGGCTTCCGACCTTCCTCCTCACCCACCGCTGTGTCTGTGAGGACGACTCGAACTACAAATTAAGCGAAGGAGAAAACCGAATTGATATGATCTGAGCAAGAAAAAGCACAAAGGCCCCAATTTCCTCTCCACATTATACAGGAAGATCTGGGCCATGTGGGGAGCCGGCGCGGGGCTTTTTGATGTTTGCCTTCCTGCCAGTAACAAGCGGGAGGACATGAGAAAGCTTCACCTCCTCCACGCGAGCCCACTGCAGCGGGCTTCTGAGTGCTTGAAAAGAGCCCAGAGATGAAAAAACCACAGAGGGAAGTGAAAAGGAGGGAAGAGAGAGACGATTGTTGTTTAGAGCGCTTTCAGGACTGCACGACCCTTTAAAACTAACTACAGCACATGGTAAAGCGCTTACAAACACTCCCAACACGGCGCTGGGCTGAGCGCCTAACTGGTGCATCAAGAGAGCACCCGGAGCTGAAGCAGGGCCCTCCCTTGCTGAGTGAGACCCCACTCACGATAGGGGCCCAAAGTTTCCACACACTTGAGCTGAGATTTCTGCAAACACATGCCAGAATGTTGCCATTGGCCGATGGCTTTCACCAGCATAAACATCAGATCCAGAACTATCCCCTGAGACTTTCACCACTGATTCATCTCTTTGAGGTTCCATCGTGACATGGGCCAGCAATGTGCAATAGCCCAGGAATGGGCAAGCAAGAAGGTATGGTGGCCCTGAGGCCCAAAGGGGAAAACCAGTCAATTCCTCTTTCTCTCTACCCCTCTTTCTCTCTATCCCTCTTTCTGCCTGCCTTCTGTCCAATTTCTTAAGGCTAAGGAGTGTACCCTGAGATTTTGGTCAACATCCCCTTGAGTCTATTCTGTAGTAACTATAGTTCTAGAACATTCGAAAATGCCCACTGAAGATCAAAACCCTTGTGATCCTGCAAAACCGTCCCACTTTTGTCCACCACACTGGAATTGAACACCAAAAAAGATTTAAGAATCACTGGGAGATATATAGAGAGACAAGAAATAGGAAAAAAAAAATAACCGTAGTTTTTCTCCTCCCAGGGAGGGGAATTAAATGACATGCATTAGGTCCTTCTCTTAGTTGAATCCCTTCTGATAAGATTTTTCTTTAATCTTCATCAGCTGTACTGTTATTTTGCAGATGGAGGAGCTCAGTGAAGTTAGCTGACTGCCAAGGCTGTTACATTAGGAAGAGGCAGCAGAGTCCACACCCTAGTGCCCATCCCACAACTGCCTCGTGTTCCTCGCATCCACAGTGTGCGTTTGTGTAAGTGAATTCCTCCTGAACCTGCGTGTTCCTTGAAAGTATCAGTAACTTGGATTTGTTGCTGTCCAGACTTGAACCTGTCCAGGTCGACTACTCTTCATCAGTAGGACCAGACCGGAAGGTGAAGGTCTCCTGCGGCTGACGTACATAAATCCGGCATGCTCTTGGTTCAGATTTATTTCCCAGCCTGACTTCTGCCTTTGACTCCCTACACTGGTCTTTCTGTCTAGCTACTCACTAGCTTGGCTTGAGTGGTCAGTGGATAACTCAAAGTAGCCGATCTCTAAGCAGGATGTCCCCCCTCCAATCCTCTCCCCATCTTTGCCCAAGTCTTCCTTGTCCCAATGGATGGCACTGCCATGCTTCCAGGTGACTCACCCAAAAGCTTTAGTGATATTCTGAGTTGAGATCCCCTGCAGGAGCACACTTTGGGGTTAGGTTTTGACAGTGAGAGGGCTGTGTGAGGGGTACCCTCCTCCTGCAGTGACAGGAAATACAGAGTGGGGCAGGAAAGAGATGGCACCCATCAAGGGCACAGGTCAAGCAAGTTACCACGGGGCCTTGCTTGGCTGGGTACTCTGGGAGCCAATGTAGGGCACAAACCTCAGAGTCAGGTGCCCTGTGGGTGGGGGAGCTGGGCTACACAGATACCAGCTCCCACCCTGCGTCGGAAGAGGCTGCTCCGGGGGAGCCTTCTGGCCTGACGTCAGCACATGGGAAGAGTGGGTTCCAGCGGGAAGAGATCTTCCAACACTGAAGTGCACGGCTGACCTGAAAGTGCAAAGATAAAGAGAAGGCCAGTGAGCTTGGGGACCGTGGTTGCTACAGAATCCCTGCCACACACGCCCCCTCTTCTCTTCACACCACCCAGCCAGTCAGGCTCTGCTCTGAAGGTATAACCCGAATAGGACCACTTTTCACCACCAGTTACAGAAGGCTACAGTGCAAGCTCTGATCGGTTCTCACCTGGACAACTGGTCTCCTCACCTTCCTTCCTAGCCCCCTACTTTCTTTCTAGTACTTGGTAACCAGACAGATCCTTTGCATCAAGGACATGTTTTTGATCTCCCCAAAGCCACTGTCTTCTTCCTGTCCCACTTAGCAAAAAGCCATGGGCCTCAGCCCGGCCTGTAGGTACTCCAGGTGTCATGTAACTCTGGTGGCAACTCCTGTCGTACTTTCCCTGGTTTGTCCTTTTCTGCTTACACCATCCATCCCCCAAGGGCCAGCACACAGGCTCTAGGAGGCCTCTGTATATGTTATTCCTCCTTCCTGGACTGAGCCTCCCCAGACATCTCTAATACTTGCCATCTTTCTATAGCTATTCATGTCCCCACAGGGGAAAAGCACCTATCACTCTTACTCCTCGTGCTCTGCCATGCTCTTTGTGGGACTGGAAGGCTCCCTCTCCTTTTCTGTGCTAGTTCTTCAAAGAAAAGCAGGTCCAGAGATGAGCATAGGACTGAGTTACCTATGTCCAGTTGATACTTCCTAAACTCAGCATCAATCAAATAAGTCATCTCACCAGAATAAATAAACTGAGACACTAAGATTCCCTGGAGGTCTATTAGGTTAGTTGAGCCTCTATACACAGCCAGGACACCAGAAGGGCATTACTGCTGTCACTAGAAAATTATGTTTATTCTACTTGTCATTATATTTCTATCTTATGATGCGGCACCCACATTACTTGCGAATCCCTTGAATGGTCCTGTGCCCGACCCCCCCCCCCCCAGCTTGTATGTGCTTTACCTCTGAAAGGTTCACACCTGCAGCTTCCACCAAGGCTGGGCCTTGGGGCCTGTGTAGCTGTTCAGTCTGCCGGGTATGTGGAGAGGGACAGAAGTGCCTGCAAATTGACCCTCCTGCCCCTCCCACCCGAAGGCCAGTAGATCTGGCAATAAAGACCCAGTCTTCCCTCTTCAAAGGGAAGCAGACTCTGAGACATAATTGCACAGGTTGGAGCTGCCTGTAAAATTGCACTTTCACTTGGCTCCTTCCCCTTTCTTGTCCTGCTTCCCTATTCCCTTACTGGGCCCCCTCGAGAATGCTCCCTTAATAAATCACTTGCACAGGAACCCTTGGCTCAGCATCTTCTTCTGGGAAAATAAGAGCAAAGGCACTCATTGTTTATTTTATTTCCCCTACCTAGAATATAAACTCCCAAGAGCGGGGAGTTTTTCTACTTTGTTCAGTTTTGTATTCTCAGCAAGTAGTGCAGTACTTCATATATAGGAATTCAATAAACGTTTATTGAGTGGATACATCAATACATGTCAATTGACAGTATTCTATCAGAACTATTAGAACGCTCCCTTTGTTGATTTTATGGACGCTTCTATTCCTGGTGCCTAGAGTCATTCATAACACCAGTAGATGCTCAGTTAACTGTTTATTTATTTAGGTCCTGGGGATTGAAATCAAGTTCTTCTTGCTGAACCACATTTCCAGCTTGGCTGCCTCTCTCCTCTCTCATTCTTTCCCAGGCTGAGCATACACTGTAGTCCTCCTGCCTCATCTTCTCAGAGTACTGGAGATTACAGGTATGTGCCATCATGCCTGGCTTCAGTTAATATCTGTTGACCAACTGTCACAGCCCCTGTCTGCTGTGCTTAACAACTGTCCTAGGGAAGTGGCCCGTGTGCCAGACCCTTATTTTATGACTCATGTACAGATGCTCCCCCGAAGCCTCATGCACTCATGGAAGGAGGCTGGATCATGGATGTGTGATACTAGTCTATGGATGTGTAATAACCAGACTAATCCCCTGATTGGTTTAGGGTAGTTCTGGGTATGGATAATGGGAAAACTCACCTTGGGGGTGAGTGGCACCAACCTATAGGCTTGTAGCCTGCATAGCATAAAAAGAGGAAGAGAAATGCCAGTCATGGTGGCTCACGCCTGTCATCCCAGCACTTGGGAGGCAGAGGCAGGAGGATTGCTGAGTTTGAGGCTTACCTGGGCTACATAGTGAGCTCAGGACCAGCCTGAACTACAAAGTGAGGCCCTGTCTCACAAAAGAGAAAGAGAAAAGAGAGAGAGAGAGAGAGAGAGAGAGAGAGAGAGAGAGAGAGAGAGAGAGAGAGCTGTCTGCTGGCTGTTTCCTGCCACCCCCTAGTCACCCTATTGCCATCAGCCTGTTAGCATATCATTACACATTTCTGCAGCTCTACAAAACTGTCCCCGGGAAGAACCTGGGACTCCAGCCCAAGACGCTCAGGGATATGGACCTATGAGTCCTGATTAGATTAGCAGCTGGGAAGAACAGACAATGGAACGGGCCACTGAGACCTGGCACTCAGAGAAAAGATTTCACAGGAGAACATCTGGGGCCATGAGATGAGAGAATACATTGGTGGGGACATTTGAGCTGTAAGGGAGTTTTAACTATTTGGGCCTACAAGTCACAGCAACACCTTGGTGAGAATTTGTCTTAATTTGATTACTGTAAAGAAATACAATGAACTGGATGGCTTAAAAAACAGAAATTTATTTTCCACTTCAGAGACTTGGAAGCCCAAGATCAAGGTGTGTCTGACTCAGTTCTGAGTGAGAGCTCTTTTCTGGGTTCAGAGGTGACTGCCTTCTGGCTGTACCCTAGCATTGACCCCAACATGAAGAGAATCAACCTTCATGACTTCATTATCTTCCTAGAACCGTACTTGCAAAATCCATCACATTGGGTATTAGGTTTCAAAAAATGAATGGGAAGAAGCACAAACATACAGTCACTATCAGAGCTCTGGAGACCAACAGTTGGACAAAACCCTGTTTTTGGTGCCTGTTATTTATTAATTCACTTAATCACTACAGCCACGGGGGGCAGTGTTAGGGTTGAAAGTAGGAGGAGGTAAAGGAGGTGGCCTCCTCAAATTTACACCACACATATCTCATTTTTCTTATCCGTGGATAAGACTGGAGGCTTCAGTGGTCTCTTAACCTTCTTTTCAGCTGCCATGCCCAAATACCTGAGAGTGGATAATTTAAGGGGTGTTTATCAACTTGCAGTTTCTGGAAACTTAGAAAGTTTTAAAATGTGGTGCTGGTGTCTATTTGGCATTTGGTGAGGGGCTCTGTGTTTGTTACTTTTCTGTCATTGCTGAGACAAAATAGCCAACACCCAAAGTTGAAGGAGGAAAGATTTATTTGGCTTACAGTTTGTAGAGGTCTCAGTCCATAGGTGGCTGGTTTCAAGGGAGCGTGGTAGAGGGGCAATGAATGGTTCATGGTGGAGAAAGACAACAAAAGCCAAAACAGACCTCAACAGGATCTTTCTATCCCTTTTATCCCATCCAGACTACAGGGATTTAGGGTGGTGTCAAACCAATCACTCACTCGGGTTAGTAATCACGCAGCCTTAATCCTAGCGTCACACATTTCCGATTTAGTTACCTTCAGAAAAGACTGCATGAGGCTTTGGGGACGCATCTAGACACTGACTGCAGGAGGCCTTCTGCTGCATCAAAACATGCCAGAGGGCATCACATTGGCAGACAAAACAAGAGCGAAAGGCTTAGGTTTCTCTTTTTAAAAAAAAATGAATTCTTTATTGGTATATTTCATGTACAGTTCAAAATCACACTCAACTTTGGGGAATTTGTACCAGTATATGACAGAAGTTAATTCTCATTTTTACCCATATCCCTACCCACCCACAACCCCACACCCCTTATATACAAGCTATTTCTCGTTCTTTCCAAATCATATTTATTCTTTCCCCTCATTTCATTCCCCTACCACATTCCCTTTGAATATTTCCTATTTTACAAAATCTATCATGCATTCCAGAACTCATTTACATCTACAGGTTCTCATGCCAAAGAAAAGATATTTACATATCTGTGATCTATTTATTTCACTTATTAGTGTGTCCTTAAGGTGTATCCATTTGCACATGAGTGAAACTTGCCATTCGTTATGGCAGAGTAATACTCCATTTTATTAAACACACACACACACACACACACACACACACATCTTCTTTATCCAGTCTCCAGCTGATGGGCATCTGGAGTGTTTCCAAGATTGGGCTATCACAAACTGAGCTGCTATGAACATGGGTGTACATATGACTTTACAATATGATTTTTTGAATTCCAAAGCCACTAGCACCACTGTGGAAGGCCCACCTTTTTGGCCTCACCCAATTCTAATTATCTCCCAAAGGTCTACCCCCCAGTACTATCAACATATCTCTTGGGTATTAATTTTCCAGAATATAAACTGGAGGGAACATAGTGAAATCACAGAAAGGCTGGAAGGAAGAGAAAAAAAGATATATTTGGCTCATGGTTTCAGAGGTCTCTGTCTATGACTAGCTGGTTCCAAGGCAGAAATATCACATGGAAGGACACAGCACAAGCAAGCTGCTCACCTCATGACAGCCAGGAAGCTTATTGAAAGGGAAAGAGTCCCAGAAGGAGGGTCTGGGGACCAAGTATAGTCTCGGACCTATTGTCCTCACTAGCTACCTCTACCTTCAACAAAGTCCCCTCTCGTAAGTCTCCATCACTTCCCAGTAGTGGCTTCAAGTTATAATCTCATCAATGGCTTAGTGCACTCATAAAGTTAGAGCTCTCATGATCCAAATGCCTCTAGAAATACCCACAGACATATCCAGAAATGTGCTTTACTAATTTTCTAATCGGTTCCAACTTCAATTAAGTTGATAATCAAAATTAATCATCATCACAATCCTTAAGGCACAACTCTTTCTATCAATTCCAGGAGGGAGAAAGCTTTACCAGCATGTAATAATCATCCCTATTACCTATGGTTCAATTCACCCAAATGCAACACCAACACCAACAAGTGGATCAATGTCCCAACCATAGACACAGGGTGCAGTCAGGGAAATAAACACACAATAGGTTTCGCCAGCTTCTAATAGACCCCACTTTGTCTTTTGAAATGACTGACATGCACCCTGTCATTCCAGCAACTAACTGATCCCTTCTGACCTGTTACTTGAGAATGAGGGACTCAATACTATATAGATAGGCTGAGTCATTACACAGGCAATTAAACACCCAACTCCATGGCCAGAGATGCCAACATGTAGGCCATTGCACCTGGATAGCTTAGTTCTTCCCATGGGGGCGGAAATCTCTGGTCTTATTTTCTCTGAAGCCTAGGGGTTACCTGGGAGGCCGACTTCAGTGACTAGTACACAGAAGCTAATTTGTACAGCCATTGCCCACACTGGGAGGGACAATGACACACAGAGTACATTGCTGGAGACAGTCTGCCATTGAATTTGACCTTAATATTCTAGTCCACGAGCCAGCAGTTGCACTAGCGCTTGGTTTAAAAAAAAATAGGCAGGAAAAACCCACACACATTCTTTCAATTTCTAAAGGGAAATTTGATTCTAGCTGTAGAACAAAGGATGAAGAAATAGAAGTAAAAGAAAATCAAAGAAAAAGTGATTTGGATTCAAGGGGATCAGATGTTTCATTTATTGCAGGTTGGAGACCTTCAATCAGTTAAATGAAAGGAACATTTGTATTAAAATACCTACGAGGCAGAGAGAGGGCCTTGATGGTTGCTGGAGAGTTAAGTTACAGCAATCTTGCTGAGAGATATGAACCCACCTCCGAGGCTATCTGTTCCCAATATTGAAGGTTTTCTGTGTTACAAACCTGAGATGAAAGGTGGTTGTTTTGACGTCTGGGTCTGGAAGCCAGACGCTGAAATTAGTGGTGTTCTTCAAGTATGTTGTGCAGGGAAGGGAAGCCCAACATAGGGTGAAAACATAGCTGCTTTATTAAAATAAAAAGCTGTTAATATGGCATTAAGGGTTCAAGTCACCTATGCACACAAAATATGGGCAGAAATTATGAAAACTCCCTCTAGTTAGGATGGGCAAGGGAAAAGACACTGTGTTAGGAGTCCAGGACCCAGAATATGGTACCTTGTGTATTCTTGGGGTGGCAGCTCCAGGATCACCTGTCTGGTTCAATGAGCTGGATACACAGCAGACATTAATAGATACAAGACTAATAAATGCATACCTGAATAAATGATGAAACCTTGGGTAGATCCTTCTCCTCTTTGGGTATCAACTTGGTCAAATTAAGAGGTTGGACTAGTTGGAGACTTCCCAGGCTGGACAAATACAACTTGTTGTTAGATACCATACGGATGGGTTTAGACAATGTATAAGAATATGGCCTAACCAGGGAAAATGGTAAGGAGAGGAGTTTCCAGGGATCTGGTCTGAGATTGTTGTGTGATTTGAGATGATTCTTTGAGTTTCCCTGAGCTGTGGATCTTAAGCTATAAGGACATAAATAACATTATATATTTGCTATTCAGCTTTTAGTGACTTCCATATATTAAACACTACCCCAGAAGGAAGAATTAAAGTTTAAATCAATGTACTTGTTATCCATTGGGAAAGAGATGAGATCGTGAACTTCAGGTCTGCAGGACAGTGGCCACCATGAGACAAAAGCATGAGAGAATCTGGTGAAAGTTTCTAGTTCTGCCTTTGACATCCAGACATTTTTCATTTAAAGTAAAATCTCAAATTCAAAGATCTAGATTGGGCAGATGACAAGAAAGGATGAACACACTAGATTCTGCCCATGTCCATGGATTTTTCTAGAGAGATAGGATATTGGGACTTTCTCAGAAAATATTCTGTTATTAAAATATTTGCTTAAGTTTTTAAAACACTACACAGTGCAAAAGAAACAAGGCCACTAATATATCATTTCAGATGAAGCTTATTAATTTGGAGCAAATAAATGAGACTCTTAAATCCACATAACTTCATCTTCTTGTCTAATAACTGGTGGCTGCCATTTAGCTGGGTTTTTCTTAACTTGTAGGCAGTTGGCCCTGTAAAACTGAGCTTCCATAGTCAGCAATATTCATAATTATTTCCCCGTGCCTTCCATGTGTTTCTGTATTTTTCTCTGAGAATCACATGTACTATTATGATTTTCATCCTAAAAATAAAAAGAGTTCTTAACTATTAGCTAGCCTTCATTCCTCTCACAGTCTCACAGCCCAGGAAACTGAAGCCCAGAGAGAAGACAGGCTGGTTTAGGGTCACAGGCCAAGTTCGAATTCCCATCAGCCCTTCTCAGTGTGTTTATAGATCGCACACACTTCGTGTGCGTGTCTGTGTTTGTGTTTTCCAGGTCCTTAAGAAAAGCCCACCAGGTTGCCAGATGTGCGGAGCTGCAGGGAGCCCGAGGAAGTGGTTTGCCAGCGATGAGAAGCAGGCCTGGCCGGGCTGCAATCTGGCCTTCCCATCAGCCTCGCCTTTCCGCCCACAGGAGATAAGAGGCAATAGGGGAACTGACTCACAGTCACGTGCTGTGTGTCTTTTGCCTTCTTTTATCTGTGGCCTCTGGCAAGCCTCCCTTGGCCTCTTAGACACATGGAAAGCCAGGGTACTCTTTGGGCCCTGCGTGAGGGAGAAGCAATTTCCCATGGTGAATCTGATCCTTCCCTGCCCCTTTCCATTTGTTAAGGTTCTCATTTTCCCCAGGCCTCTGTTGAGAGGGAACCTGTTGAAGGTTTTCTGTGTTACAAACCTGAGAAGAGAGGTGGTCGTTTTGACGTCTGGGTCTGGAACCTGCATTTCTGGTCTACACGTTAACTTTCTTGTGTCTAGAGAAGCTGAGAGCAAGAGAGTGAAATGCTTCACTGCAACATGTGAGGCGCTAGTTGGGGGATTATGAGCTGTTTCACTATGGAAACCTCCTGGTAAATATCAGAGGACACCTTTTAAGAGATCCCTTACTCCAGTTTCTGAAGAGTATGTTCCAAACTCAAGGGCTCTGTAGTAATCTGGGCATTTCAGGTCCCATATGTCCCATTTATTTTCATGTCTGTGAAGACCTTGTCTACAATTTTCTTTCTTTCTCTCTCTTTCTCTCTCTCTCTCTTTCTCTTTCTTTTTTTCTTTCTTTCTCATTCAACTTAAAACAAATGCAGAAAACAGTTGTGTGTTTGTGTGTACAGAAGAGAAAGGAGAGGTAAAGGGAAAGAAAGAGGAAAAGAGAGGGAAGTACATAGTCATACTGAAGTAGAATTGAATAAATACTGTATTGGGTTAATACTTATGTTTCCTGGTTGTTTACTTACAGCAGTGATAAGAAAATTTGCTTTGTGAGAAAGTGTATTTATGCTTTAAAAGTGGGTTCGTTAAATGAAAAAGAACAGCATTAAGTAGGTAATAGTACCAATGACATGTAAATGTGGCCAAGATGATAAAGGGAGTTTGGCTGATGCAAGTTTCAGAATGCTTGAGATGATCCATATCAGGAGCTCAGCACAGAGGTTATGCCATTCAGGCGTCAACTTGAGGTCTGTGGACTTCCAGATGCAGGACTTATTCTAAGTGCAGACCCTCTGCCCTGTTCCCTCTATTGCCAGCTGAGAAAAAAAAACAACTATGCAGCACAGGCAAAGCAGAAGCCTGGACCAACCCTCACACTGATGCCAAGACACAAGGAAAAGGAACTCCTGGCTTCAGTTCTGGTGCAGCCCTCGCTACACCTCACACAGAAGGGACGCACTGCCTGCTTTAGACCCTTCCCACTCCACAGTTCTGACAACCTTTGGTTAGTTCTTTATTTTTTCTGGAAGGCTCCAACCAGATTCTTCCAGAAATGACCATCACTCAATGCAGCCCTGGACTTCTTGTAAAGAAGGCCATTGCAGAAAATGTTGAACAGAAAAACATCAGCATCAGAGAAGTTCATTGACTCTTCTGAGTCTTGGTTCCTCATCCGCAAAGTGTTGTTCCTGATAGGGGGCTGAGGACACAGCAAGATTGTGCAATGCTCTATGAAATGAGGGACAGCAACTCTGAGATATTCATCAATGTATGTGGACAAAGTATTGAGTCACATTGACTCATACAGCAAATTCCCCACGGCATCAAAAAGAAAGTCTTGAGTTGGTACCAGTATGACCTAAACAGCCTCTGACACTTACCAAAATAACCTTTCAGTTAAACAAATATAAATCTTTAGGTGCTTGGCAGGCAGATAACTTTACCTGGGATGTCAAAAGGATGCTTGGAGGGATATAATGTACTGCCAGGCCAGCCCTGGAAACAGAATAGAGCCCACAGAAACTGCATTTCAGCTGATCACTGAAGAAAGACACAAGAGTCCTTAAGACAGAACAGACTTGGGGAGATATGCCAGGCCTCAGGATGGGTAACCATTCTAGAGACAAGGGTCTTAGCCTGGATTGTGCCATGGATCCTTCCAGTGAGGTTGTTAACTCTTCCAGAGGAATATGATTTTTAAAATGATATGAAAATACTTGCATTGTTCCTACAGAGTTTTAAAAATTCTGATAAAGTATACATGACCTAAAATTCACCATTTTAACCATTTTTAAGTATACAGTGGCATTAAGTATATGTATATTGTTCAGAAACCATCACAGGGATTCATCTCTATAATGTTTTTCATCTTCCCAAACTGAAACTCTGTCCCTGTTCAGTTCTAATTCATTATTCCCACCAACCTTCTACTTATTGTCCATGGAGTTGTTCACTCCATGGAGAACATAAGTTAAGTCATATAATATTTGTCCTTTTGTGTCTGGCTTATCTCACTGTAAAGTCTTCAGAGTTTATTATACAGTAAGTTTCACATGAAGAAAATAAAAATTAGAATTACAAAGAAAACAAATTACATAAAATAAGTTGTCTAAGTAATTTTTCAAATTAATATACCACGGTATCTCCTCTTACTAAATGACCAGATATAGAACTGAATGTAATAATTGTTATAATCTCCAGATAGCAATTAGCCTATTTCAAGATATCATATAGCAACCATAATCTAATATGAAAATTTTAGCAATTTGTATAAATAACAAAGTCACATATGCTGGTGATAACATTATGCTGTGTTGCCTGTATTTAAATTGAAAGAAATACTAATACTTCAGTTAGAAGTCAGCAAAAATTTTAAAACTATATTTTTTCCCTTCCAGTTCAGGGATTTCCTGAATTCTTTCCATGGA
Organism: Thryonomys swinderianus; assembly: GCA_004025085.1. Taxonomy (NCBI): domain Eukaryota; kingdom Metazoa; phylum Chordata; class Mammalia; order Rodentia; family Thryonomyidae; genus Thryonomys; species Thryonomys swinderianus. The sequence goes on along the minus strand of PVIC010000753.1, from coordinate 20,195 downwards.
ATCTTTGGGGGGGGGGTTACTCCATGAACCCACATTAAGAGCCTGCATTCCTGAGAAGGGGTTTCTATTTTCTACCAGTTCTTCATTCTTGGTACAGAAGACAGGTAAAGGCTAGATTCTCCCAGCATCCACCTGGCCCCAGAAATTGACCCATTACCATGGAACTTGATTAAAACAGAAGACAGGGACTAGGAGAGTGCTCTGCAAGCGACTATGGCTGTTTAGCCACATGGTTCATTAGTATGAATTGTACAATGGAGCACTCAGAGGCAGACTCAGAGGTAGTTGGAAATACAGGAGACCCTTAACTGTGTATAGACAGTGGTGTTCTAACCAACAGAGGCCACACATTACCCCATTCCTAGTAGTTGCTTAATTTTTCTCATTTACAAACAGGCTTTGCATGGCCAACCTTTAAGATGCAATTTGCTTTTCAAAAGTGATGTGTTCTTGGGACCTGAGATTTTGCTCAGTAGTTCTAGTGCCTGCCTAGCAAGCACAAGGTCCCTGGTTCAATCCCTGGTAATCACATACAATACTGGGTGTGGTGACTCATGCCCACCAGCGGTCAGTACCACATACCACAGTGCTGGGCATGGTGGTTTTAATCCCAGCACTTGGGAGGAAGAGGCAGGAGGACTGCTGAGTTGGAGGTCTGCATGGGCTTCATAGTGTAGCCTGAACTACAAATACAAAGTGAGACCCTGTCTCAAAAAAATAAATAAAAAAATAAAAAGTGATGTGTTCTAATAAATACCACCTGGCTGAGGTGGGACTGCTGCAGGAATTAGAGCTGCATCTGAAGCTGTGAGACTGATAGCAGACTACCCATGAGGGCCGTCAGGAAGGGAGTGGTTGCGTGTGCTTCAGAGATGAGGACCCGCCTTGGAGGCTGCTCCCAGTTTCAGAGCCCAGCCCCAGTGCCAGGCCTGGGTTCTGCCTGCTGGAGTGGGGGTGGAAAGCAAGGCAGGGAGTTGGTCCGGATCATCTTCCCCCTGCTGTACTCTGAGCTGAGAGTCTAGATGTCAGGTTCGAAATATCCTGACTGCAGCTGAGATCAGTTTGGAAAAGGCGGGTTCATATACCTTAGTATTTCTATAGATAGCAGTAATTTAGTATTTAAAATATAATGTCCCAGGGACACTCTCCCCCATCCCATCCCCACTGCACCCTGCTTAGGGTGGCCAGAGAAAATACAAGTTATCTAATTACATTACATTCTCAAGTAAACAATGAATACTTTCTTATACATCCCATGAGATTTGCTAAAAGTGTGCAAATGTATTATTTGCTATTTATCTGAAGTTCAAATTGAAGAACATTCTGCACGTTCACTTGCTAAATCTGACCATTCTCCCCACCTTCAAGCTCATTCTGGAACTGTTCCTCCCTACTTTGGTAAAGAAAATGTTGGGCCAGCCCGGAGCATATGGAGGTCAACTTAAGGACGTCTCTATAGTCAACATAGTGATGAAGAACATGAGCTTTGGAGTCCCTGTGAATGTTGCAGTGAAAGATTTCAAACAGCTACTAACTCAGGCTCATCACTTTCTGTCCAGCTGACCTTGAAACAGTTCCTTGACCTTCCAGAGAATGTCCTCTGCCAATGCAGAAACTGAAAATCCGAGCTGATGTTCATCCAGAGCCAACACTACCCTGTATTAGTTATTTAAAAGTTAAAACATTTCCCAGGCTAATCGGTAAATAGTTTCCCAGTTCAGGCCGCCATTTTGAATCTTCTCCTGACCATCCATCAAGAGCATCTCAGGCCCAGTTCCAGGGCTTCTCTCAGAGTCCTTTTTGATTGGCTAGTATCTGTGGTGTATTGATAACTAAATACTTGCATTACAACTCCTTTTAGGAATATGCATCTCCAAAAGGATAAGTTGAAATGATGTAAAAAATTGTATGGTAGGGCCGAAGGGTTAGCTCAGTGGTTCCAGCGCCTGCCTTGCAGGCGCAAGGTCCTGAGTTCGATCCCTGGTAACCACATACAATACTGGGCGTGGAGACTCATGCTCACCAGCCATCAATACCACATACCACAGTGCCGGGCATGGTGGCTCATGCCTGTAATCCCAGCACTCGGGAGGTAGAGGCAGGAGGATTGCTGAGTTCGAGGCTTGCCTGGACTACACAGTGAGCTCAGAGCCAGCCTGAACTACAAAGCGAGACGCTGTCACAAAAAGGAAAAAAAAATTGTATGGTACACGGTCTGACCCACAAATATTACACTCTCTCTCTCTCTCTCTCTCTCTCTCTCTCTCTCTCTCTCTGAATGATTTTATGTGGTAATTACAAAAAAGAAGAGTCTTAGTTTTCATTGTGCTCAGCAAAGCATTCTCCTTCTATCTGCACTCTACAGGTGATAGTCAGCAATTATATAGGCCTCAACAATTCTGAAACATCGTTCTAGCTCTTGTTCATTTCTTTCTCCTTTATGTGGATGAAAACTGAAATCAGGCATAATTTACCAAGTTATCTAAACAATGCCATGTTTATGTACCGGATCGTTAAAGGATGGTTGTAAAGACCTTTTGCTCAAAAACGTCTTTGAATCCACAAATCCTGAAATTCTACCATTAGTGTTTTAGCCATCTTTAAAGACTGAACTAAAGCTTATGAAGATATTTCTCAAAGCCCCCTCTCTTTAGGCTAACAAGGCCCATTGGTCACCCTGAGAACCTTCAGCGCTTGAGTAGGATGATGGTAGAAAGAAGTCTAAAAGAAGCTGAAAGGAGACCTGGGACTCAGCAAAGACACACATGGCCAACTTGAAAACTCTGCAACAGGCAAACTGCGTACTAAATCGTCCCACTAGGTAGATTGTATAATATTGTAGGACAAAAATAATAAATACTAACTGATCATTTCATTCCACAGAGCTTCCAGCAAGAAAGCCAGACCCCTTGATGCTGTTTTGTGCTAAACTAAGCTGAAACATCTTCCTTATATTGATGATCAAGAGTTTTTCAACTAGATAGATGGGAAGGTCTTTCAGGATCTACAAAATGATATTCTAAAACAAAGCTCAAATACTCAAGGGCAAAAGTGTAGCTGGGATTCATCTATTCATGTACACAAATTGGTCCCATTATTTAGGTTAATGCAAACTGTGGAGTTGAGTGTTCCTTGGGAGTTGAGTGTGTTTTGTCTACTGACAGCTGAGTTTAGAATACCTTCACCTTTTTTAAAGGACCGTTGATGAGAGCTAACAAGCTACTAGAGACACTTGACTATTTCCACCTAAACATAATAAAATATAATATCCCATTGTTAGATCAGTTTATTTTGGAAGACCAGAATCCAAGGAAAAGAAAAAGTACATTTCTAGAAAAAAAAGTTAAAATCATTTTTTTTCTTTAAAGATCAGTACTTGTGACTTATTAATTTCCAGTGGATGATCCCTGAATGAGGAAGAATTCTTCCCATCAGAGTCTAATTAATTTCATTGTCTTTTCTCTGAAATTTATTGTATTCCACTCTACCCATCGGCTGCCTGTTTTAATTAATTTTGCACTACATTCAAAGGTTTTGCTTTTGTGCCTCTCTGTTTGATTTAAATTCCTTTTTTTTTTGCAAATAAATAAATAAATAACTATCAAAGCTAATGAGGCTCTGAAGATTTGAGATGTAAATATCATATGCAGATTCTTTTTTGGGTCCCAGCTCAGCAGAAGACCAAAAATAACACTTGGAAGTTTGATTAAGAAATCTCAGGCTCCCCCTCCAAAGCCTCCCTCCAGACAATCTTTCTGCTGGCATTTTCAATGATTTGACAAAAAAAAAAAATCCCCCATATACCTAAAACTCAGGAGTGATCTTCTTTCAAGAATGGGTCAGATGGGCATAAGATTGTGCAGAGCTGCCATCGAAGACTCACCTACACCTGGCTGGTTCATGTCTGTCCTGAAAAGACTTCTGTGTGTGCTTGTGTATACTCACACACACACACACACACACACACACCTTTCATACATTCACAACTTCACATATAGTCTCTCCTACCTACTTACAAACACAGACCTATAGCACACATTTTACTTGTGCACTCATGCATGTGCAAGCACACACACATAAATACACTCATGAACTCATTTACACATAAATTCACATGTATCAGTACACACACACACACAAACACACACCCTCCCAACACATGCCTCATACTGCGGCCAGTCAAGCTTTCCAATTCCAAATCCATGTCACGTGCAGCACATTCACAAATATCCTCCCCAAAGAGATCTCTGCAAGAAATTCCAGGACCCCCCTCCTGGTGGGTATAACACAGAGCTGCCCGAGGCACAGTTATTAAACTGTATCCAAAGAGCTCTTCGATTGTGCAATCTGCTTGTGCCTGAGATCTTTGTATCCTTTACTGAGAAAGTCTGATTCATTTCCCAGAAATTTTCATCTGCTATTAATCTTTCAGGATATAGTTAGTGTTGTGATATTTTCAGATATTGTTTTCGGGCTGGGGGGCGGGGAGGGCGGATTTCAAGTGGCTGTCCCCTGGCAGTTTCCCGAGATTACTCAGTGCTTATAAGCAGCTCAGAACCGTGTGACAGCATTTCCATGCAAGGGACTTACAATCATGTTTCATTAATTCGACGTGAATGAAGCCTCATTTCTGGCCTTGAGGAGCTTAAGATTTATGTGAAATTAATAACAGAACAGATGTCTTCACAATTTGGTTCCTCTGGAAAAAAAAAAAAAAGGAACCTGATTACTTTGAAAACTTCAATGCTTAAAAATGCAGACCCAGGGAGTATTCACTCCAGGGTAAAGAGTTACGCCTTGATATCGTCCGCATCTCAGAGCTAAGTGGAATTTAAATGTCAAGTTTATATTAAAGAGTCATATTCCCCATTATGACATATAATAAACAACAGCTTATTACTTTCATTAATAAGATGTGTTGGACATTTAAACTAAGCTTCAGAGATAAAGCTAGCACCTCATAAGCAGGAGGTACCAGGCAGGCCCAGGGGACATGTGGGGAAAATATTCAGGCAGCCTGGTTTTTAGCTTTGTTTCTGATAATTTAATCATCGGTTCCTCCTAGGAAAACAAAACGCATCTGTTCGCACAAAATCCCCCACTTTATAAAGAAGTTGAACCTTCTCCTGCGGATGGATGTGCCAGAGGCCAAATCCTCTCTATTTCACGGGACACTCTAAGTCTTGACTCTTTATTTTATTTTTCCCTCCTGCCTGAGGTCCTATTCCTCTCTCTGGGCCTCTGTGGCACTAGGGGTCTTTCCAGTTACAGTTTAACTTCCCACAGGCACAGTTGTGACCTGTACCAAGGGGGACTGGGTTTTACTTAGCAAGTCCAAAGCGGGACAGTAGAGTAGAAAGGTGACCCAAGGGGATGTTGTTCTGGAGGAAAGGGAGAGAGCAAACCCCCTTAGGAAAAGAGGCAGGAGTTCCTTCCCTGAGATTAAGCCAGAAAAAGAAGTCTGTAGGAGGCAGGGGGGGTAAATGGCAAAAACCAAAGTTCACATGTTAAGGGCTCACAAACCACGGTTGCTACCATGCTCTCCACTCCAAACCTACTGTTAATCCTGCCTCCTTCCGACCTTCCCCATGAGAAAAGAAGAGCACCAGACCACACGGTCTGAGGACTCCTCACTTATCCTTTTCCTCTAATATTTTACTTCCTTACTTCTCTCTCTCCCTTCCCTTCTTCCTCTTCTCTAAAAAGAAGTGGGGGCTCCATGGCCCAAACACCTCTGTACATTGACCCAGAGATGAAGATCAAGAGAAGCTCATCAGGGGCCTTGTCCAGTCTAGTGTTTCCTGATGGTCTGGCTGAGGGTAAGGCATGTGATGTCTCCAGCCATCAGACTCCACATTTGAAAAGGAACAGAGTATCCTCTCCCAGCTGTTGAAAGAATAGCAGGAGCTTGGCAGCTACAGTTAGGACTCTTGGGCCTCTGTATGCGTCAGTTCGGTGTCCATGGATTTAAACAACTGGGGATCAAAAATCTAAGAAAACATTTTATCTGTGCAAACTACATGCGTGCTTCCTGTCTTGTCATTATTCCCTAAACAGTATGGTATGGCAATGGTTTTCTTAACATTAACACTGTTTAGGGTATTATAAGTCATCTAGAAATGATCTCAAGTATGCAAGAGAATGTGACTATGCTCAGTGCTAAGTCTATTCCTATAATGGAACTAAGCGCCCATGGGGAAGTAGCCCCAAAACCAGTCACCTTGGCAGCTACCAGGGAGACTGTTTCCATAGCTGGGTGTGGCCCATGGTGGCCTAGAAGGAGACAGAGGAGTCCAGGAAGGACAGCACTTCAGAAACCTCCACCGCCTGTCATAGTCCTAGCACTTGTGTGTAAAGAGAATGACCAAGTCATCTCCTGATGGATGTGGGTTTGGGGTATACAGCAGGGGAACCAGGCAGGGGTAGAGAGGGAAAGACCCACAGTGGATTGGGGCAGCCCAGTGTCAGGCCACTACACCCTTGGGGTACAAACCCCAGAGCCAGTGCTCTCCGCTTCTCAGGGTGCTGCGGCCCTATGTGGAAATGCCAGAACAGCCACCTTTCAGCGAAACCAGGAAAGTGAAACTTGAGGCAAAAGCTTCTAGGCTCGAGTCAAGGACGCTCTCAGTCTGCAAATCCTTATCTGAAATTGTTTGGGGGCCAGATGTTTCTCAGGACTCAGAAGCTTTCAGATTTTAAAAAATGCTATAATGCAACTGTTATTTATTATGTGGCACCCCAAGCGGAGTCTGGAAAAACACAACACAGTCAAACCCATTCAGGTTTTTGCATCTGAAGAGTCAGACTAATGAAAGTCATGCTCACAAAGTAGTGGGACTCATCAAGTCCTCTTCATGGAGCCTGGGGAGGACGCCAGCACACTGTAAGAGGCAGGGGATGTGGGCACCTGGCAGGGCTGTCTCTCTAGAGGGGCTGGAAGCTGTGGTTGAGATCTCATGACTCAGTTCCCTGCACTCGCACCACGCACTCTGAGGAAGCTCATAGGACCCATGAAGTTCCAAGATTCCCAAACTGAAAAGGTGCATGATGATCCCTTCATAAATCGCATCATAACCCCCTAAGATGATCAAAATCAGCTCCGGTGACAAAACCCAAGTTAAATGAGCTTGGCCAAGTTCTGGCAAGAAACAATTACTAGCTCATAGGACCGAAAAATACACAGAAATCTGGTCGGGATTCCCTAGACCCTATGCTTAATTCATGGGGGCTCAAGAACTCAGTTTCTCTTTATCTCTCTGCTTTCCTTTTAGCTGTGTTGGTTCCGATGGGTGCTTTTCTCTCATGATAACAGAGTGACTGCCAGGAGCTCTAGACCCGGTGTTCCTAGGATTGAGTCCCATGGAAAGTACAGAGGTCTCAGCAGAAACCATCAGTCAGCTCTATCAGAAACCATCAGAAACTCATCATCAGTTCTGATGGGGTCACCCGTCCATCTTAAGGACTATCGAGTGACCAAGGTCACGTGCTTACCTGGAACTGACGGTGAGTTCCCTTGGCCCAGTTCACCCAGACAGGAGGGCAGGGCAGGCTGAATGGAGGCTGTGGGTGGCGGCGACATCACAGACGTCTGTTTTGTTGTTTCAGCGGAGCAGACGGTAAAACCAAGAAGGGAAATGAGGCCTGGAAAAGTCACACAGTCCATCCCTGGCAGTCAAGGCTGTGACCTAGATCTTTCACAGTCTGGGAATCTCTCTGTTATTATCATGTGAGCTGTCAGGAGAAGTGGAGGCCTCAGCTGCCCAGCCATCTCAGGAGACCCTGAGCCGGGGGTGGTACCGCCCACTGCCGTTCCCTCCGTCTCTTCCCTCTGCAAGTAGTGCAGGAGGGAGAGACGAGGTGAGCTTTCAAACCCTGCTACACACGTCCGTGGGCCCATGTGTACGTACACCATGGGCGAAGCCTGGAGGCTCTGCTGGCTCATTGGTTGGGAAGCAGCTGTACTTTGTCTTTTCTCTTTGTCTCCCACTTGTCTGGATGGGCTTCCACTAGACTCAGCACAGAGCTAGCACTCAATATGTCGTCATTACGACCATTGTTGTTACTGGTGTCACTTTAGTAGTGTGATTTATCCTGTCTCATTATCTCCTTGAACCTGTGAATTGGTCCTGAGGTACCAGTGAGCAAGGACACAGGTAGCCTGAGTAGCCAAAGAGGGCCAGTATGTTAACAGGAGCCACAGGCTGAATTCAGCAAAGGCATGGGAACAGTAACTATTGTTAGTGCACATGAACTCAGGAGGGGAAATTAGTTCCATTTACAGATGAGAAAACTAGTTCCTGCTACCACCGAAGAGACATTTATCAAAGGTTTCCAGGTACTGTACTAAACAGGAGAATTGGTATAGGGCCTGGGTCTTAGTTGAAAATTCTAATAAATATATACATATAAGCATGCAATACACATATACACACATGCAATTGTGTTAATAGAAATAGAGACAAATACAATAAGGGCTCTAAAAGCTCACAAAAATAAAACATTCCCAGACCTTGCATGGCCCGTGCCTGATTTGGTTTTGTCTGAAAGTGACAGAGACCTCTTGGAACATAGCTCTTTAATCTATCTATAGAGGAAAACCTGTTCCCTACCCTCGCTATGACTTACATGTTGTTTGTACCCCTCAGGTCTCTTCTGTTGGAAGCTTGGTCTCCAGGTTGTTGATGTTAAGAGATGATGGAACCTTTAACAGAGGGGTCTCCTGGAAGGTGGTCGGGTGCCTGGGCCTGCTGCCCTTGGAGGGATTAATGCTGGTACTCCAGAGTGAGTACCTTCGACAGTGGGTCATTATTAAAGAGTGAACCTGCCCCCGAGTCTCTCTAGCCTCCTGTCTTGCCATGTTACCTCTGCCTATTGCACATACTGCCATGAATCGGCATGATTCAACCAAAAGGTCCTTGCAGAGGAAAACCAACAGGTACTCATACTTGGACTTCTGGCGTCCAAAACTGTGAGCTAAGTAAACTTCTTTTATTTTTAAGTACCTTAGGTGTTTTGTTACAGCAAATGAAAATGGACTAATGCACTCCTCTAATACTTCCTTCCACTCCTAACCTTTCCTTCCACACCAGCATTACTTGAGCCTTTTTCCTGCTTCACACTTTCACTTATCTCAACTGTAACCAAGATGTTTCTTTAGTAGTAAGAATGTTGCTCAACTCAGTTAGCGTTTATTAATGTCCCAGAAGATATTTATTTTTGTCTTTACTTTGCCGAACAGCAAACAGAGACTTGCAGAGTTTAAGTAACAAGTTCAAAGTGGTGTGGTTAGACCTAAACATTTCCTCCTGTCACCCTCCATCCTGGGTAGTATATCATTTGATTTTATCCAATTTCCCTTTTTTTTTTTTTTTTTGAGACAGGGTCTCCTTTGTAGTTCAGGCTGGCCCTGAGCTCACTATGTAGCCCAGCGAAGCTTCCAGAACACAGTAATCCTCCTGCCTCTGCCTCCCAAGTGCTGGGATTTCAGGCATGAGTCATCATGCCTGGCACTGTGGTATGTGTTACTGATTGCTGGTGGGCATGACTCACGATGCTCAGTATTGTTGTAGGTGGTTACCGGGGATTGAAACAGAGAATTTACACTTGCTAGGCAGGCACTGGAACCACTGAGCTAAATCTCCAGCCCCCAATTTCCTATTTTACACCATGAAAAACCAGGTGCTCAGGTCCTAAGTGATTCTTCTCAGTTCACTTCCAGATCAGGTCACTGTATGCAGCCTCACTGAGTTCTTATGGTATGTGTAAGTTCTCTTTGCAGGCCTAGAGGTCAAAGGAGAAAAGAGAAAGGCTAATAGTCCTTGTTAATTAAAGTATAATTGGTTTCTAAAATGTTTGCTCTTGGGCCAGAGCCTATACTGGCAATCAATAGTGGAAAAATAAGTTCAAGAATCAATCTAACATTACTGTACGTACATCTCTACATCTACTTTTATAATATAATTTATATTACATAGAGAGTAGATATATAAATATGTGTGCATATATTTTTATTTTAGTGAGTGATACATTCATGTGGTAAAAGTAATTTTAAGTTTATGAAATCTCTCACACACATGTAACACCCAGCTACCTAGCTTCTCTCTTTAGAGACAATGACTTCTTAGGAGTCTATACAGAGAAAGTAAACAATGTACTGATGAGATTGCTTATTTTTCCAGAATCTTCTAAATGCAAAATATAGAATTTTTGAGATATTTACTTATCTGATAAACCAAATACAGCATTTCATTTTTTATGAATTACTCATTTATAACCTCAGTAGATTTTTCTTAGTTATTCGATTATTCTTATTAATTTATAGGAACTCTATATAGTCAGTATATTCATTAGGATATGGACTACTAATATTTTTTTCATGTTCAGCTTACTTTCAATGTTCAATTTACTTATGGAGAAGTTCACATTTTCTTTTGACTTCTAGTGCTTTGGTCATATGGAAAATTCTCACCCATTCTGAGATGATTTTAAATATTGTCTGTATTTTCTTTAATATGTTGTGTTTTATTATATGAATAAAAACCTTTCATCTGGAATTAATGTTGGTATAAATTATGAGGTAGAGATTTAACTTTATTTAGATTTTTTTCCATAGGAGAACACATTATTACCAAAAAAAAAAGTATTAAATTAGTCTATTTATTTGAAATTCTCAAACCTTAGTAGCAGCTGCTAGATCAGCATTCTTTATCTATTTCAGAGTTTGGAAGCTACGTAGCAATTTCAAACTGGTAATATTACTCATGCTCCTTGTCATTCTGCACAAAATTTAGATGCTAAACAGGAAACCGTTCTGATAAAGAACGGCGATGGTATCTGCATCAGACTACATCCACCTGATGCTGTGAGCGAAGGGACTGCTGTGTAGTGGGAATACCTCACAACACGCACCTATGATTAGCTCCTGGTTACAGCCACCAAGAGGAAAACATGTGAGTACCAAAACAGAGAGCATAGCTCTGTAAGCCAAAACGTGTAGTGTGGGACTTAAGGAGTTTGTGGTATAAGACTCAGTTCCTCACCCATGTGGACTCATCCTCAGCCAGGACACGCTGCTAACCTTGAAGTTGGGACTCTTGAAGTTGCGTCTATGCCTCTCTGACTCCCTTCACAAGAGCTCACTTCACCCTTGAATACCAACCGTTTCAACCCCTGGGGTCCGCCTAAAGCTTGAGGTGAACGTGGGCCCTGCTTCCCACAGGGGAAGGCCTGGGTGCTCTTTAATCTTCTTACAGCAAAATCCGCTGAGCAAAATTATAATTTGATATGGCTGCACTTAGCCAATAGAAACTCATAAACCGTCTTAACATCATAATGCATTGTGAAAAAGAATCACTAAGTACCCGGGAACATATGAGAACCCCAGGCTTCCATTCATCTCTAGCTTTATTCTAGGGCAGCATATTAAAGTGATTTCAACTTCAGAGCAGAGCTCCCCAAAGAGTGCTCCAGTCTTAATTAAAATGTCAATGAAATACGAAAGTGCATAAGGGACATTTTCAGAAATCATTCCCTTTTAACTTCTGGAAGGCTGGCTGCTTCCTGCCTCAGACCTGCTTGCTGAACTCGTGGGCTCAGGCACAAACGCAGGCACCCGACCAGTGTTTCATTTCTGTCACAGGGAGCCCTGCCTAGACCACTTAGCACCCCCCCTGGACTCTGGCGAGCAGGGGCTGCAAAGACCTGTAGGGAGCTTCTTAGAGCCGTGGCTCCTGTCAGCATCACCGGAAGCCCGGCTCAGAAATGCCAAGGGGTGGTGAGGAAGGACCAGAGAGGAAAGCAAGAAGAGATAATACCAGCTTCAGACGGGCTGAGCACAGCCTAGGGAATGAGTGCCAAGAGTGACAAAGGATTTTCTTAAATTCAGGAGTGGACCATACAAATACCTTTGGGGGCCAGAGATTTAGCTTGTGTGCCTACCTTGCAAGCACAAGGGTTTGAGTTTAATCCCTGATACCACACGCGCGCGCACACACACACACACACACACACACACACACAAATACATTTAAGGCCAGACAAGTGGCATAACTGAGGTTGCCAGGGGGGAAAGGATAAGTAATAGCAAGTGGTGGGGACTCTATGCACTACAAGTGTTCTTTCAAAGACATCAGCTGCGGGGCTGGAGATTTAGCTCAGTGGTTCCTGCGCCTGCCTCGCAAGCACAACACCCCTGGTTCGATCCCAGTAACCACATACAACAATACCGGCCACATGGTGGCTCATGGCCACCAGCACTCAGTATCACGTACCACAGTGCTGGGCGTGGTGACTCATGGCTGTCACCCCAGAGCTTGGGAGGCAGTGGCTGGAGGATTGCTGAGTTGGAGGCTTGCCTGGGCTACATAGTGAGCTCAGGGACAGTTTGAACCACAAAGCGAGACCCTGTCTCAAAAAACAAACAAAAAAAAAGACCTCAGCTGCTATTCCACTTCAAGATGGTTTACTTGTGCAGTGAAGGGCTGGTGTCATACTATGTCTTTCAGTGTTTTGTTTTGTTTTTTCCAAATGAAAACTAGAAATCTATGTGGTTAAGATTTGAAAACTCCTGATTTCATAAGGATGTTTTAAAATTTTAAACCCCTTTGTAGGTTAACTCTATGTATGAAATAAAACATTTGTAGGTGAACTCTGGTCTTTAGTTTTAGGAGGGAACTGTTAGACCTCAGCTTTTTCCTTTCTGTCAGCTTCAGTATTGATCCTTCTCTCTGTCTATCCATTTATCCATCCACCCATCCTTGTATTCATCCACATGTCCATCTGTCACCGGCCCATTCACTGAATATGCATTATTGTGTCCAGGTGTAGAAAATGTGAAAAAAAGCAGAACCCCAGGCCAACCTTATCTCCAGATGCATTCCAGTCCTATGATAGCATCTTAAATACTACACTGAACGTGCTTTTTAAAAATGCAGGAGAGGAATCCAACATTTAAGTCTCAGACGTATATCAGCCTCCGCATTGCACATGACCTTGGGCTAATGCTGTCCCTTCTTTGGGCTTCTGTTTTCTCCTAGCACAGGCTGACAGTCTTTTCTGATGCTGTTCTGGCCATCGCTTCGGCTCTGACATTGACTCGCCTCTGCATGGCTGGCTGCTCTCAATGGACCCACCTGCTTGAAGTTGTCCAGGACTTCATCTTCTGGCCCTTCTAGCACCAAATGCTCCATGATGTCTAAAATCCCAGCAGATGACATGTTTGCTCAGAGGAGAATGTAGGAAGTGATGATGGCCCTTGTTTTCTCGGAAGTGATTCTTTGGGCTACAGCCAGAGGTACTACTGTGAGAGGGGTTTTCCCCTGTATCCCTTGGCATTGCCAACCTTGTCCATCTGTGTTGCAGGAGAGGGAGATACCTTCAATAACATACGGAAGGCAGGCTTTGCCTTTGAGGTGGTGGCCCTCTTGCTGTTGATGGGGGACTCCAGGGAGATGCCAGCTCTACTCGTGCCCAGTGCCACTCTACCTTTGATGCAGGGGCCTTGACTTCTCAGTTCTGTAGACTCCATTCCTGGTACGGAGACTGTTCTCAGGATGTGCAAGCTTTGTAGATTGACTGGTGGAGAAATAAAGACTAGAGAAGAGCAGGGCTAGTCTGAACTCTATTCCTCACTTCTCTTGCTTGGTATCTTCATACACGCACAGTCTCACATATATGCACAGAGAAATACACACAGGCACACACTGAGATTGCAGACATAAACATATGTGCACACACACACACACAGGCACAAAGGTAAATGCAAACACTCCCAAATACGCCCCCCCACACACACACCCATACACACACCTAACCTGTTCCCTGCATCTGGAAGTTACGAACACATGGACAAGTCACCCAGGCCTCTTACTCCAACCTGTTACCTGCGTGTTACAGGTGTGCCCTCCTGTGCATGAATCAAAACTACCCACATCCTCAGGTTTGTGCTTAATGTACGACCTTTCATTCAACAAGTCATCCCTCTCATGAAAAAAATTGTCACTTAAATCAAGAGCTGGGCTTTGGGCCAAGGACAACGCCAGGAAGCACATTTCTGCTGGTGGGAGAAATGCACCCATCACTCTTGAAAGCCCACCTCTGAGGAAGTGTTCACCTCTCCCCAGAGGCAAGTGGGGAGCACGCCCACTTGTGAGTGCATCCAGTCACGACCTCAGGATGAGCAATGAATCATGAGCTCATTAGCGTCTGGAGTCTGAAACTGTAGCCCCAGAGACACTCAGGACGGTGCCGTCAGACCACAGAGGCCTGCCCTCTCCGTGCCTGTCTCCCTGCATTCAAGGCTTTCCTCTTCCTTATCTGCTTATCTTTTCTTTCTTGTCTTCAGCTGCGCATGCCTCCTATACAGACTCACCGATTTGGGGCCTTTTAAAGTCTGTTTTCTGATCATCCATCCAGGGGGCCTTTAGTCAATAGCTTTTCAAAATTTATGACTCTGCATCCTCTCCAGCAGATCATTTGGCCATAATTTAACATTTCAAGTAACTCAAACATCTTTTTCATGATGCGAGCTGCCCTCTTTGGAAGATAGGGACAGAAGAGACATGCTTGGCTTTGCTCTGGGTTTGTTGGGGCCTGTTGCTGAGAAATAGTGTACATTTCATTCATCTTGTCTGACTTCGCAGTTCTTGATCGATAACAGAATGTGTGTGTTTTTACCCACAAACTAATTAAACGTATTCAACAGAGTATACATTAATTTTACCTTCATGACATCACAGGAACTGATAATCCACAAAAAAAGGCTTTAGATTTCTTAAAAGTGAATTTAATTATGAGTAGTCGTGTGTGCTGGAGAATTATAATTACGAAAAGTCATGTTCAGTAAGTCTGAAATGAGAGATTATATTTCAAAGGCTTACTGTAGTGGAATTAGAGGCCCTAATTTATTAGTTGTAAATGTGTGATTATTGCAGCTTTGCTCTAAACGTGTATGGGGACACACACACAGACACACACACACACACCCATCAGAACATATTCTGGCCAGATTTAGCATAGAATTCTTTGACAGGAATGTTATTTTGCACCAAAAGCTGCCACTCCATTAATCTGTGAGGCCAAGACAAGCAACTAATCTTTGTCCTCTGATCCCTGAAGAGCAACAGTTTCAAGCACTGTGTTTGTGCCCCGCCTTCCCCTCCCCAGGGCGTGGCTGAGAAGCTCCATGGTTTGAAGAACAGAGAATCGTGGGCAGCAAAAGAAGGGAGAGACTCGTGGAGGATGGGCTGGAGGTTTGCAGGCTGTAAAAGACTCCAGACTGGGCTACTTTTGTTCCCACTACACAGATGTACTGGGCTCTACCGGGTCCCAGATACTGTACTAAGTATGCTTAGGGGACCAGCTTCGCTGGAAGGAACAAGACTTTGTAGACGTGACACTGTGCTAGGCCCTGCACTGGAGGAGGAGCCCCCAGGCAGAGGGAGAAAGAGGAGCTGTGAAGTAGGCAACATCTGAGGAGCAGGAGAAAGAACCATGTTTACCAATATGGGCTGAGAGTCTAGAGGCGTAAGGGAGGGGCATCGTGAGGCAGAGGCCAGAGGGGAGCCCGGGATATGCAAGAGGTAAAGAACTTCCGCTTCCAGCTAAGAAGCTGAGATGACGGTTAGTGGCTACGAGTGGGTGGTACTAGGGGAAGAGAAGCCTGGACCACCCTGCAGGAGAACAGGGCCCCCGTGCAGCAGAGCCAAGGGGTCCCTGCAAAGCCAGGCCAAGCCAGCCCCGCCCACCCCACTGGCCCGGTGTCCCGCAGAGCCCACCAGTTCTGGACACTCCGCAGTGGAGAGCGCTGAAGAGCCGGAGTGACAGATTCTCCGCAGACCTGGCCGGGCTGGGCAGAAAACCAGGTGGGGGTGCAGGAAAGCCTAGTCCTCAGGGAGATGGGGACTCGAGTCCTTCTGAGCCTAGGAGGAGGCGGGGGTGAGAGACAGACACGCCTCTGCACTAGCTAAGGGGAAGGGAAAGGGGTGAGGGCCCCTGCGGGTTTGGCAAGTGACCAGCTTGAGGTCACACTCAGCCCACAAGCTCTCTCCGCTCCACCCGGCAGCACACATCCACACTCTCCGGCCACCTGGCTGCCCGAGTGGCCTCCAGGTCCCCCCCTCTGTCCTTCCAGGTCCCCACAGAGTCTGCCCAAGATTGGAACTCATGGGCTCAGCTCCAGGGTGCCTGGAAAGCAGAGAAAAAGCGTGACAGTCACGGAAGGTGGGAGAGAAAGATGTAGAATGCAGAATAGCCTTTCACCAGAAATAGTGTTAAATAAAGATGCCAAGGGACACTTTGGGGGACTCCTTCTACTGTAAGTCTGCACCTAGGGGCGTCACGTGGGAGTTTGGGGAACCCTGGGCTCTTTGGCTGTTAGAAACAGGACTCCATAATCATCAAAGGTGGATTTCATTTCTCTTCCTTTCACTTTTCCTCATCGGACCAGGAGAGGAGGCTTCGCGTGTTAAATCCTCCTGTCGGGCGCCGGGCATGGTGTCTGACAGTCAGTGCTGTCTCGATGCCAGGGTTGGCCACAGTCCTGTGCACCCTCTAGCAGTGCTCCGGGGCCTGGAGGGAGCTCCTCAGAGCACTCATCCTTTGGGGGTGGGAAGACCAGGCGGTGTCTTCAGCTGCTGTTTAGGGTCCTAACTGACGCTCTCTCTGGACCTAGTTAGGGCCCCAACTCCTGGTACCACAGGCCCAGACAGATGGAGCAGGGCCCGTGTGCGAGCCAAGTGCAGCACCACTGGCCACAAGCAGGTGCAGCTGCGGAGCTGGCCGAGCGGTGCAGACAGGCTGGGGCGACCCGCGTGACTGAGGCTGTCGGCCGAACAGAGTCAGGGGGTGAAAGGTCCTCAGGAGGCCCCTCCTGCCGTCCACTGCATGCCGGGGACCCGGAAAGGGTCCCAGGACCCAACAGCGGATGCGTGTTGAAACAGAAAGGCTGTTTACTGAGTCTCTGGTCCCACCAAATTGTGGGGGTCAGAGAAGCCAGGTTGACGCCCGCCGTGCTGGCTGAGACCCGCAGCATCTCCGTCGGGATGAGCAGACTTTGTCTTTTACCTGAACTTTCTGGCGGCCACATTAGCACGAAGGACCGCAGCTGAGATCTGACCACCCCTGCCCCCCCCCCCATACGAGTGACTCCCCACTGCCCACAGGAGGAAACGTGCGGCCAGGCCACGACGGTGACGGACAGAGCCGAGGCCTGTAGACCCGGGAGTGAGCAGGGCCGCCCTGCTTCGCCCCCGCAAGCTGTCCCACGGGCTCAGATTTTCTGCTCTCAAGATGAAGCTGGAAAATTTCCCTTCTTACTTAGACGCCTTGGCTTTTCGGGGCAGCACAGGTTGAACGCGGCAGCCTAAGACCCCTCGGCCCAGAGCGTCTGCAGGAGGAGCTCCAGGCTGGGCGCCCAGGCCCAGGGCGGCCTCTCACTGCCCCTCCGCCCGCCAGGCTGTCCTAGGGCGCGAGGCCGGAGCCGCTCACCGGGAGGAGCCACCATGTGACTCAGAAACGACTCCTCCAGGCGGCCGCGAGGGGGCACCGCACCAGGCTGGGAGCCTGCCTTAGCCGGCAGGAGCCCCCTCGGCCCTCCAGGGCCCCCTGCGCCAGGCCAGCTGCTGCAGCCCGACTTCTCTGGCGTGTCCTTCTCCCCACTTAGCCCTCGGGGCTCCCCTCCAGGGACGCCCAGCGCCCTGCTGAAGCCCTAAAGTCCGGAAAACCCTCAGCAGCTCCACCTCCTCCGGGGTCTACCGGCCCCAGGCCCCCTGGGCGGGCTAGGATCCTACCTGTGGCCGTGTGGGCCTCGGCAGGAAGCGAGGGGAGCTTCCTCCCACCGGCACGGAGGCCGGGCCTGGGCCCCAGGGAGGCGCACGGAAGGGCCCTGGGCCTCCCTCACCGCCATCGGCGCGCACAGGGGCTGAGCCCAAGGACGCTCCCCTGGGGAGGCTGGTGTTACCCCCTTGCTAGCCCCCATCCCTCCCAGGCCTCCCCCGAAGCCCCCCTCCCACCTGCCCATGAGCCCAGCCGAAGTTCCTGTTGGGTTCCATGAGGCATCCCCAGCACCGGCGTGAGGGAGGGAGGAAAGCGTGGCCCCTGGGAGCCTGTCAGGGTGGGCCCCGGAGAGGGAAGCGGGCACTCACTGTCGGGGTCAGAGTGGGCGGGAACAGGGTGCTGATCCGGAGGCTGAGGACACGAGAAACTGCGTGTCCCTGCCGTGGCCGGGAGGGTGGTGGGCAGTGGTCTCCCTGCGCCGCGGCTCCAGTCGGAAGGGGAGGAGGGGCCGGCGTCAGGCTGGCAGAGGCGAGGAGAGGAGCCGTGGCTACAGCCTGGCCTGCGGAAGGGTCTGCTCCCTTTACGGGAAAAGAGGTTGACAAGATTCTTAGGAAAAACCAGAGCCGGGGCTTATAGCGGGGCAAGGGGCTGGATCCCCCGCTGGCTGCCGGTTGTGCTGTGTGACTCCCGGCCTTTCACAACCCAAGGGCAGGAAGCGCTTTGGGCTCCAGCTAAACTTAGGTTTCCGGACCCCCCGCCCCCGATCTCTGGAGGACCTCGTTGTCCATTCCCAGGTCCCCCTCCACCAGTAAGACTCGAGGTATTTGTCTGAGACATGTAGACTTTGGGGGTCTGTCTGGTCTTGACAAATGGACCAATAATCCCAAGTCAAAGCCATCGGGTCCCTGTCCCTTGAGTGACTGTGCGGGCCATGGGACCCTAGTGGCTGAATGGAGTAAGGTCCAGGCTTGTGCGGACAGGGGCTGGTGGGCTACGTCCCTCCCCACAGGATGAGCACGAGCAGGCCGGCAGGCCGCCCGGATCCTATGACCCGAGAGCTCGGCCGGCTCCGGCTCGGGCGGCCAGCATGCTGTGGCCAGCCCCGCCTCCCTCCTTCCTCCCACTCAGCAGCAGGGTTACGGACACAGACAAAAGGGAGTTCTGCTTGACTTATGCAAAAGGGCCTCACGGGAGTAAGGTCAGAGGTGGAGGAAAGCCGAGCAACCGGGCAGTGCCGAGGGGAGCACTCCAGGCCCACAGCATGCTGAAGAGGCCGTGAGCGCCTTCGGCTGCGTCCCGTCTATCACCATGAGCCCCAGGGCAGAGGGGAAGGAAGCCCAAGGTGTCCTCCAGGGCCCATCTGGCTTCCGGAGAGGGAGAGCAGGCGCTCTGGGCCACCTTCCAGCCGACTGCCCTCAGTGGAGAGGAGGGAGACCCCTAGCGGAGGCAGCCACAGGCCCTGAATGTCCACAGTAGTTGTGATCCCGCTGCCCAGAACCAGTGTCCTTTTTCTGTCCTTCAAAAGTAGGAAATCGCCCGCCCCAGGACCTTTGCACGCACCACTCCCCCTACAGAAAGCGCCCTTCCCCGGCTCTGCAAGTGACTGGTTCCTTTCCCTCCTCCAGGACCCAGGAGGCCTCCCTACTACGCCTCCCCAGACAGTCGCGATCCACCCCCGTGGGCCAGATGGAGCTGCTCCAGCCCTCTGAGTCCGCTGCGTCTGTATGCTCCGTGCGGCTCGCGTCTTCTTGTTGAGATCCGAACACAGTGCAGGCAATGACCACTGTCAGGAGTGGCTGCATTAGCTGAGGCCACAGCACTTACAGGCTCCATAAACATTTCCCGAGCAAATAAGCGGATAGGAACAAGGGACCCGAGGGAGGGTGCGCTGATCCGTGATGCCCAGAGAGGACAATGACGTTACCCAAGGAGTAGAAGCCGAGCCTGCCTTGTTCCAGGACGCGAGGCGCCGTGAAGAGGGAGTAGATTTCGTGTTGCCTTGAGGGAGCTTCTGACCCTATCTGTGTCTCACTTTTCTCACGTGTGAAGGAGTAATCACCCCGGGAATACGGGCTCAGGGTTGTTTTGAGGCTCAGATGAATCAGTACATCAAAGCGCTTTGAAAGGGCCTGACACATTGCAGTTAAGATCACACGGGTACCATACTTAAAATATAAGCCATGCGGATGCATCCTTCCAAATGATGATCGATGATTCTTTTTTTAATTGAATTCTTTATTGGTACAATTTATATACATCTCAAAATCACATATAACATTGGGAAATTTGTACCAGTATATGCCACAAGTTAATTCTCATTTTTACCCATATCCCTACCCACTCCCCCTCCTCCCCCCTTTATACATGCTCTTTTATTTTCTTTCTGTATCATGTTTATTCCTTCCCCTCATCACATTCCCACA